>JARYGA010035891.1:0-53051 GCA_030545235.1 Helianthus tuberosus | reverse complement strand
AGAGATCATCAATTCGAGGTAGGGGATATCGATTCTTGATGGTAAGCTTATTAAGCTCACAATAATCGATACACATTCGAAAAGACCCATCTTTCTTTTTCACGAAGAGGACAGGAGCTCCCCAAGGTGAATAACTCAGACAGATGAATCCTTTATCAGATAACTCTTGAAGCTGTTTCGATAACTCTTGCATCTCTGACGGTGCAAGACGATAAGGTGCTTTCGCAATCGGGTTGGCATTGGGTACAAGGTCAATATCAAATTCGACTTGACGAACTGGAGGCAAACCAGGCAGTTCATCAGGAAACACCTCTGGATAATCCCGAACAATCGGAATATCCTGAATACTCTTGCTCTTGCCTTTCTCCTCGGTGATATGTGCTAGAAAAGCAACATATCCTTTTCTCAAATACCTCTGAGCTTCCATACACGACATAAGCTTCAGTCCACCCGAAGGTTTCTTGCCACAAACTTCTAGAATTTCGCCAGAAGACAAAGAGATACGAACAATCTTATAGAAGCAAACCACCTCAGCGTGGTGTTTGGTTAACCAATCCATTCCAATGATAACGTCGAAGCTCCCAAGTTGCATCGGCGTGAGGTCAATAGGAAAAAGATGGTTATCAAGGTTTAACTGACAACCACAAATAACAGAATCGAGAACAAGAGGTTTACCAGTAGCAACTTTGACATATAAGGGTTTCCTCAATTTAGTTCTAGGTATCGCAAGCAAAGGTTCAAAAGATAATGAAACAAAACTTCTATCGGCACCAGAATCAAAGAGAATTTGAGTTCTATGTATTCTCGTGCGCTAGCGTTTCGTTATGCGTAGGCTGCCTGCTCGGGAAGTTAAAACATCATAGACAATATGTATAATTGTGTGTGCCCGAATTAATATTTGCAGTACCTACGTGATGACCTTTAATGAACTTCAACATGAGTTTCCGAAGGTCTTAAATGCATGTTTCCTAAACTCTCAGAGTTTCGTGTACTGTATGCGAATGTTTTGTGTATCGTGGGTAAAACACCACTTTAGCGTATGTTTTGCAAAATTTTGACTGTTTGTTTTTCGACAACGGTTGGAGACCATATTCGAGTCTTAGGCGTTCTTCATGTACTCAAAGTCTTAATGATCTAAGTCCCAGAGGAAAGTGAGGTTAGAGCCTAGGTATTTCTTCAGAAAACCCTATTCGCTGTAACCTATAGCTCTGATACCAATCTGTCACACCCCGAAATATCAGAGCATTGGCGTGACTGGACTGGTATCTTCATTGCACAGCGGAAGCAAATAAGCTAAGACTTTTAGTATGTGAACGCCCACTAAGTACTCGACTCTTCATGGTTCTCCTATTCCAACCGTGCCTTGTCTTAGAAATGCAACCTGAGAAAGAAACATGCGAAAAAGTCAACATAAAGTTGAGCGAGTTCATAGTTTGTTTGTAAAAGATTTGAAGTAAATCTTTTTGAATAACCGGTTTTTGAAGTATTGTTGAGAAAACGAATTTAAAATCATTTTCTTGTCAAGTTATACAGAAACTTTGTATGAAAACATGGTATGTATCTTGTATAATTCAAGTATTTCTGTATGTATCATGTATTCTTGTATAAATCACGTATTCTTGTATGTATCATGTTTTCTTTGTATAAATCAAGTATTCTGTATGTATCTTGTTGTTAATGGGTTGCAAGGCCATTAACATGTGACACGACATAGGAAGTCACCAAACCATAGGCATTTTTCTGTAGTCGATTCACGACTGAGACACAAAAACACTGCTTGGTAAAAGAGTGGCCAAGAGTGGGGCTGCCCGGAACCCATTAGATCTAACCTTTTGTTCTGCGGTCTAAGTATGTACACGATTAATGGTGCTTATGGTACCCTATTCGTGACACGATTTCTCGTATCATTTCTCGTATCAATTCTTGTATCATTTCTCGTATCATTTCTCAATTCTTGTATTCATCATACCATTTGTAAACATTGTAACATTTGTAAACTCTTGTATTTGTATTTTCCCGTAGTTTAGAAAACTAGAATTCGTGTGTAAACGCTTGTTTGAAAAACCGGTATAAAACATAAGCTTTTCGTAAACCATTTGTGTCAGATAAATCTTGCTTGTAAAATGGTTTATAAATATGTAATTCTTGTATGCTTTGCAAAAAGTGCATGTCTTTCCACCTCGAAAACATTTAGAAAAATGTAAAACCATAAAAGGTGGGGTTATGAACTCACCTGAATATTCCTGTGCAAAGCTAGCTAGTTTACGACTTCGTGGTGTCGTTTCCAAGACTTGACTTGCTAGCGTGCATTCTACAATATTCCTAACACGGAATATCTTATAAGTTTCTAAATAAACGCATTAACTAAACTACGTGTCTTCGAGCTCTACCGAATCGTTGATCGAACGATTTGACGGTAAATAGTTAACTTAATGAAAATGACTAAGTTAAACTGCCGTGAGAAGTCGTTTGTGTATGTAGGAATATTCGTATGAAAGTAATATATAATAAACTTGTATTATATATATTGCGTCTTGTATATTTTTGCCAAAATATATGTATATGCCGTTTCGGCGTTCGTAATAAACATAAAATATTATATTTATTTGTGAAAGTAACATCGAGTTGTTTGAAGTTTCAAATAAATATAAAACTATATTTATTTTTATAAAAGAATTTGTGTCGATGTTTGAAATAAATATATATAATATATTTATTTATAAAAAAGGATTCGAGTTTACGTTTGAAATAAATATATAAATTATATTTATTTTTGTTGTCGAAATGATTTCCATATCGTTGTTTTCGTAAGTTGTAAGTTGTCGAAGGAAACTTTATATTTGTATCTCGTAAAAGTCGCTTTATAACAATAGTTGTCGTTTTACAAGAAAAACACGTTTTAATAATAAAACTCGTTTTATTTTACGGGTTTTCTCGAAAAACGGGCAGAGTTTCCTCTGTTTTTGGACGGCCCGACAACACAAGTTGTCTTTATATTTTCAAAATTCAATCAATACTTCAACAATAATTACGTATCATCAGTTTATATAAACGAAATAATAAATCAAAGTACTCTTTAACTATCATTCTCGTTATTTGGTTTGGTTCGAGCTCGTTTTCACGGTAATATTAAAATAAGAATAACATAATTAATCTTGATCGCTAAACCGTTACCATTCTTCGCGTCGAGGCGTCGAAACACGGACTGAGTTGACCGGGTCAACTGAGTTGACCGGCTCAGTTGACTGAGTTTGACCGAGTCAAACCGAAATACACCGAGTTGCACCGAGTTGCACCGGGTCTGACCCGTGTTGGCCGAACCGCGACTGAGCTAACCGAGACCCGCACCCGCTGTGTCTAAATCATACCGAATCTGAGACAAGTATAGCCACCTTCACAGATGTTGCCACCGACTGCCACAGTCGGCCTCCTTCGACCCAAAATAAACAGCAGCACATTCATCATCATCAATACTTATGAGAAATAAGAAAAATGGGAAAGAGAGACGAATGTTTACCGGCGAAACTTGTCGAAGAAGTATCAACCCACCACCGTCGTCTCCGATGTCGCCGGAAAACGGCGACCGTCTCCTCCTTTCTCTCCGATTTCTCTCTCTCCTCCTGTATCTCTCTCTCCGACTCTGTCTCCGCCGTCGCACCACCGGACAAAAGAGCTGACCGGCGGTCCGAGTCTTCGACCGTCGGTCCTCCATCTCTCTCTCGCCTCTCAATCTTTCTCTCTCTTCGTCTTGTCATCGCACCACCACCAAACGGTGGTGGTGGTGGTGGTCGATACACCGAACAGCGAGGGGGGGGTATTGTAGGTGAGGGTTGGGTGTTTGGGTGTGAAAGCTGTCGGCGAGGAGGGTGGCGCCGGAGCTCGGTCGGACCTCCGACTCCGGTCGCCGGTGGAATATGCCGAGAGGGAGAGGAGACATGTGGGGTGTGTATGTATGTTGTGAACAAGGAGAGGAGAGTTGGATGATTATTGTTGTCTGCTACTTGAAATTGAGAGAGGGGAGAAGGTGAGGCCCCTGTGTTTGATTTGGGTTATGTTTTGTATGTGTATACTTGCAGACAAAGAGAGGGGAGGGTCCTCTATATAGAAGTTTGAGGTTTAAAGTTCCTTTGTGTAATTATGTTACATTCAGGGCATGCATTTTACCCTTAGGGTTAAAATCTTTAGTAAATCTAGTAAATACTTTGTCAAGATTTTGTATATCTTGTTGGGATTTTGCAAATCCTAAAGAGATTTTAGCAGATTTTTTTTTGCAAGCTCATATAAGATCTTGATTAGATTTTATATATTAGGTGTAGGTTTAGGCTTGTGGGTTTTGGGCTTGGCCCCAGGGCCCACAAGCCCATCTCATGTGTAAATGGCCCGTAATTCCTACGAGACCTGATATCGCAATCCAAACTCCAAAAGCATAAAAATGTTCGTGTAACATCCATATTTGTCGGCGTCGTCAGTATTTCGTACGGTATCAGTCCGTTGTCATTTGATGTTCCGCAGATTCCACACGAATCTTCATACGCGTACTGTAGAGTCGGATAAGCATTCCTAGGCACTCCAAAGGCCTAATTAAGTTGATTTATGATGTAATCACTATTTATTATTGCGTTAATCTCCTGTTAGTCGCGTAATTAAGGGCGTAAATTACCGGTTGTCACATTCTCCCCCTGTTAATAAAATTTCGTCCTCGAAATTTAGACTACGTTAACTCCTTAGAGTTACGTTATGCGTATAAAATACGAATAGTATCAAAGTGAACGATCATGAAATCGAATCAAGACTTATTCGAATGATGTGAATTCAAGGACGTGTCACAAGATGCAAATGAATTCTAGAAATGATTGCATCAAGTAAATGAATTCAGATTTCAACAAGCTCAAATGTACTAGTTTGCATGAAACGCTCGATCATGATCAGCCCAAGCTGCAAGTTCTACCGACACCACAAGGTGTCGTAGTGAATGAAACAATTCAAATATAGCGGTGATCGAACAAGTATCACCTGTGTTTTGCATAAAACGCTCAATCATGATTAGCCCAAGCTACAAGTTTATACTGACACCACAAAGTGTCGAAATCAACAAACGATTTAGTGGAGTCGTAGACCAAACAAATCTACTACGACTTAGAACAATGAAACGCTTGTTAAAACGAATTCGAATATGATGTTTCCAATACATCATATGGTGTCTTGAATTGAATATGTGTAATGAACAAGTTCAAACAATTGAATTTGATTTCGGCGTAAGCCGACAATAAATACATGTATCGACAAGAAAGCTTTCAGCATGGTCACAACGAAAAACCATGTATGTAACTTGAAAAGAAAAGAATTCTCAAGAAAATGTGCTGACTTGATAACAAAGAAGCCAACAATTTCAATAATGCGGGTCATTCGAATCACAAGCGAAATAATATTTGAACTTTAATGAAACGCTTTATTCGAAACAAAACCACATGCGTAACGAACGATGCATGCGTAACGTATGAATTTTCAAGAAACGAAGCAAATGAATATTCGCTATACTGAAAGAAATGATTGTGACACAATGACCGTTAAGAGGAGTAGAGATACGAAAATCTACTCAGTAAATGTGAAAGTCGAAATTTCAATAAAAGAAATTTAAGGACTTTACCTGGGGTTGCCTGTGATAGCCGTTTGTTAAGTGACATTACCATAGAATGTCGAATATAGCGTACTCGTCGTTAGCTGAAATAGGGGAATACGGTGACTTGCGTCTTTTCTTAGCATGACTCGTGTCGTTTGCAGGACCGCGTGCCAACTGCCGCTTCCTGATCGATAGTCGCATGTGACGTACTTCAACCTCCGTTGATGTATAGCTTAAGTCTCACGTATGCCTGTGCGATAGCGTTTCGTTTCGCGTAGAATGTGATGTACTCCGACATCTGTTGCCATAAAATTTGAGTTCTATGTATTCTCGTGCGCTAGCGTTTCGTTATGCGTAGGCTGCCTGCTCGGGAAGTTAAAACATCATAGACAATATGTATAATTGTGTGTGCCCGAATTAATATTTGCAGTACCTACGTGATGACCTCTAATGAACTTCAACATGAGTTTCCAAAGGTCTTAAATGCATGTTTCCTAAACTCTCAGAGTTTCGTGTACTGTATGCGAATGTTTTGTGTATCGTGGGTAAAACACCACTTTAGCGTATGTTTTGCAAAATTTTGACTGTTTGTTTTTCGACAACGGTTGGAGACCATATTCGAGTCTTAGGCGTTCTTCATGTACTCAAAGTCTTAATGATCTAAGTCCCAGAGGAAAGTGAGGTTAGAGCCTAGGTATTTCTTCAGAAAACCCTATTCGCTGTAACCTATAGCTCTGATACCAATCTGTCACACCCCGAAATATCAGAGCATTGGCGTGACTGGACTGGTATCTTCATTGCACAGCGGAAGCAAATAAGCTAAGACTTTTAGTATGTGAACGCCCACTAAGTACTCGACTCTTCATGGTTCTCCTATTCCAACCGTGCCTTGTCTTAGAAATGCAACCTGAGAAAGAAACATGCGAAAAAGTCAACATAAAGTTGAGCGAGTTCATAGTTTGTTTGTAAAAGATTTGAAGTAAATCTTTTTGAATAACCGGTTTTTGAAGTATTGTTGAGAAAACGAATTTAAAATCATTTTCTTGTCAAGTTATACAGAAACTTTGTATGAAAACATGGTATGTATCTTGTATAATTCAAGTATTTCTGTATGTATCATGTATTCTTGTATAAATCACGTATTCTTGTATGTATCATGTTTTCTTTGTATAAATCAAGTATTCTGTATGTATCTTGTTGTTAATGGGTTGCAAGGCCATTAACATGTGACACGACATAGGAAGTCACCAAACCATAGGCATTTTTCTGTAGTCGGTTCACGACTGAGACACAAAAACACTGCTTGGTAAAAGAGTGGCCAAGAGTGGGGCTGCCCGGAACCCATTAGATCTAACCTTTTGTTCTGCGGTCTAAGTATGTACACGATTAATGGTGCTTATGGTACCCTATTCGTGACACGATTTCTCGTATCATTTCTCGTATCAATTCTTGTATCATTTCTCGTATCATTTCTCAATTCTTGTATTCATCATACCATTTGTAAACATTGTAACATTTGTAAACTCTTGTATTTGTATTTTCCCGTAGTTTAGAAAACTAGAATTCGTGTGTAAACGCTTGTTTGAAAAACCGGTATAAAACATAAGCTTTTCGTAAACCATTTGTGTCAGATAAATCTTGCTTGTAAAATGGTTTATAAATATGTAATTCTTGTATGCTTTGCAAAAAGTGCATGTCTTTCCACCCCGAAAACATTTAGAAAAATGTAAAACCATAAAAGGTGGGGTTATGAACTCACCTGAATATTCCTGTGCAAAGCTAGCTAGTTTACGACTTCGTGGTGTCGTTTCCAAGACTTGACTTGCTAGCGTGCATTCTACAATATTCCTAACACGGAATATCTTATAAGTTTCTAAATAAACGCATTAACTAAACTACGTGTCTTCGAGCTCTACCGAATCGTTGATCGAACGATTTGACGGTAAATAGTTAACTTAATGAAAATGACTAAGTTAAACTGCCGTGAGAAGTCGTTTGTGTATGTAGGAATATTCGTATGAAAGTAATATATAATAAACTTGTATTATATATATTGCGTCTTGTATATTTTTGCCAAAATATATGTATATGCCGTTTCGGCGTTCGTAATAAACATAAAATATTATATTTATTTGTGAAAGTAACATCGAGTTGTTTGAAGTTTCAAATAAATATAAAACTATATTTATTTTTATAAAAGAATTTGTGTCGATGTTTGAAATAAATATATATAATATATTTATTTATAAAAAGGATTCGAGTTTACGTTTGAAATAAATATATAAATTATATTTATTTTTGTTGTCGAAATGATTTCCATATCGTTGTTTTCGTAAGTTGTAAGTTGTCGAAGGAAACTTTATATTTGTATCTCGTAAAAGTCGCTTTATAACAATAGTTGTCGTTTTACAAGAAAAACACGTTTTAATAATAAAACTCGTTTTATTTTACGGGTTTTCTCGAAAAACGGGCAGAGTTTCCTCTGTTTTTGGACGGCCCGACAACACAAGTTGTCTTTATATTTTCAAAATTCAATCAATACTTCAACAATAATTACGTATCATCAGTTTATATAAACGAAATAATAAATCAAAGTACTCTTTAACTATCATTCTCGTTATTTGGTTTGGTTCGAGCTCGTTTTCACGGTAATATTAAAATAAGAATAACATAATTAATCTTGATCGCTAAACCGTTACCATTCTTCGCGTCGAGGCGTCGAAACACGGACTGAGTTGACCGGGTCAACTGAGTTGACCGGCTCAGTTGACTGAGTTTGACCGAGTCAAACCGAAATACACCGAGTTGCACCGAGTTGCACCGGGTCTGACCCGTGTTGGCCGAACCGCGACTGAGCTAACCGAGACCCGCACCCGCTGTGTCTAAATCATACCGAATCTGAGACAAGTATAGCCACCTTCACAGATGTTGCCACCGACTGCCACAGTCGGCCTCCTTCGACCCAAAATAAACAGCAGCACATTCATCATCATCAATACTTATGAGAAATAAGAAAAATGGGAAAGAGAGACGAATGTTTACCGGCGAAACTTGTCGAAGAAGTATCAACCCACCACCGTCGTCTCCGATGTCGCCGGAAAACGGCGACCGTCTCCTCCTTTCTCTCCGATTTCTCTCTCTCCTCCTGTATCTCTCTCTCCGACTCTGTCTCCGCCGTCGCACCACCGGACAAAAGAGCTGACCGGCGGTCCGAGTCTTCGACCGTCGGTCCTCCATCTCTCTCTCGCCTCTCAATCTTTCTCTCTCTTCGTCTTGTCATCGCACCACCACCAAACGGTGGTGGTGGTGGTGGTCGATACACCGAACAGCGAGGGGGGGGGGTATTGTAGGTGAGGGTTGGGTGTTTGGGTGTGAAAGCTGTCGGCGAGGAGGGTGGCGCCGGAGCTCGGTCGGACCTCCGACTCCGGTCGCCGGTGGAATATGCCGAGAGGGAGAGGAGACATGTGGGGTGTGTATGTATGTTGTGAACAAGGAGAGGAGAGTTGGATGATTATTGTTGTCTGCTACTTGAAATTGAGAGAGGGGAGAAGGTGAGGCCCCTGTGTTTGATTTGGGTTATGTTTTGTATGTGTATACTTGCAGACAAAGAGAGGGGAGGGTCCTCTATATAGAAGTTTGAGGTTTAAAGTTTCTTTGTGTAATTATGTTACATTCAGGGCATGCATTTTACCCTTAGGGTTAAAATCTTTAGTAAATCTAGTAAATACTTTGTCAAGATTTTGTATATCTTGTTGGGATTTTGCAAATCCTAAAGAGATTTTAGCAGATTTTTTTTTGCAAGCTCATATAAGATCTTGATTAGATTTTATATATTAGGTGTAGGTTTAGGCTTGTGGGTTTTGGGCTTGGCCCCAGGGCCCACAAGCCCATCTCATGTGTAAATGGCCCGTAATTCCTACGAGACCTGATATCGCAATCCAAACTCCAAAAGCATAAAAATGTTCGTGTAACATCCATATTTGTCGGCATCGTCAGTATTTCGTACGGTATCAGTCCGTTGTCATTTGATGTTCCGCAGATTCCACACGAATCTTCATACGCGTACTGTAGAGTCGGATAAGCATTCCTAGGCACTCCAAAGGCCTAATTAAGTTGATTTATGATGTAATCACTATTTATTATTGCGTTAATCTCCTGTTAGTCGCGTAATTAAGGGCGTAAATTACCGGTTGTCACATTCTCCCCCTGTTAATAAAATTTCGTCCTCGAAATTTAGACTACGTTAACTCCTTAGAGTTACGTTATGCGTATAAAATACGAATAGTATCAAAGTGAACGATCATGAAATCGAATCAAGACTTATTCGAATGATGTGAATTCAAGGACGTGTCACAAGATGCAAATGAATTCTAGAAATGATTGCATCAAGTAAATGAATTCAGATTTCAACAAGCTCAAATGTACTAGTTTGCATGAAACGCTCGATCATGATCAGCCCAAGCTGCAAGTTCTACCGACACCACAAGGTGTCGTAGTGAATGAAACAATTCAAATATAGCGGTGATCGAACAAGTATCACCTGTGTTTTGCATAAAACGCTCAATCATGATTAGCCCAAGCTACAAGTTTATACTGACACCACAAAGTGTCGAAATCAACAAACGATTTAGTGGAGTCGTAGACCAAACAAATCTACTACGACTTAGAACAATGAAACGCTTGTTAAAACGAATTCGAATATGATGTTTCCAATACATCATATGGTGTCTTGAATTGAATATGTGTAATGAACAAGTTCAAACAATTGAATTTGATTTCGGCGTAAGCCGACAATAAATACATGTATCGACAAGAAAGCTTTCAGCATGGTCACAACGAAAAACCATGTATGTAACTTGAAAAGAAAAGAATTCTCAAGAAAATGTGCTGACTTGATAACAAAGAAGCCAACAATTTCAATAATGCGGGTCATTCGAATCACAAGCGAAATAATATTTGAACTTTAATGAAACGCTTTATTCGAAACAAAACCACATGCGTAACGAACGATGCATGCGTAACGTATGAATTTTCAAGAAACGAAGCAAATGAATATTCGCTATACTGAAAGAAATGATTGTGACACAATGACCGTTAAGAGGAGTAGAGATACGAAAATCTACTCAGTAAATGTGAAAGTCGAAATTTCAATAAAAGAAATTTAAGGACTTTACCTGGGGTTGCCTGTGATAGCCGTTTGTTAAGTGACATTACCATAGAATGTCGAATATAGCGTACTCGTCGTTAGCTGAAATAGGGGAATACGGTGACTTGCGTCTTTTCTTAGCATGACTCGTGTCGTTTGCAGGACCGCGTGCCAACTGCCGCTTCCTGATCGATAGTCGCATGTGACGTACTTCAACCTCCGTTGATGTATAGCTTAAGTCTCACGTATGCCTGTGCGATAGCGTTTCGTTTCGCGTAGAATGTGATGTACTCCGACATCTGTTGCCATAAAATTTGAGTTCTATGTATTCTCGTGCGCTAGCGTTTCGTTATGCGTAGGCTGCCTGCTCGGGAAGTTAAAACATCATAGACAATATGTATAATTGTGTGTGCCCGAATTAATATTTGCAGTACCTACGTGATGACCTTTAATGAACTTCAACATGAGTTTCCAAAGGTCTTAAATGCATGTTTCCTAAACTCTCAGAGTTTCGTGTACTGTATGCGAATGTTTTGTGTATCGTGGGTAAAACACCACTTTAGCGTATGTTTTGCAAAATTTTGACTGTTTGTTTTTCGACAACGGTTGGAGACCATATTCGAGTCTTAGGCGTTCTTCATGTACTCAAAGTCTTAATGATCTAAGTCCCAGAGGAAAGTGAGGTTAGAGCCTAGGTATTTCTTCAGAAAACCCTATTCGCTGTAACCTATAGCTCTGATACCAATCTGTCACACCCCGAAATATCAGAGCATTGGCGTGACTGGACTGGTATCTTCATTGCACAGCGGAAGCAAATAAGCTAAGACTTTTAGTATGTGAACGCCCACTAAGTACTCGACTCTTCATGGTTCTCCTATTCCAACCGTGCCTTGTCTTAGAAATGCAACCTGAGAAAGAAACATGCGAAAAAGTCAACATAAAGTTGAGCGAGTTCATAGTTTGTTTGTAAAAGATTTGAAGTAAATCTTTTTGAATAACCGGTTTTTGAAGTATTGTTGAGAAAACGAATTTAAAATCATTTTCTTGTCAAGTTATACAGAAACTTTGTATGAAAACATGGTATGTATCTTGTATAATTCAAGTATTTCTGTATGTATCATGTATTCTTGTATAAATCACGTATTCTTGTATGTATCATGTTTTCTTTGTATAAATCAAGTATTCTGTATGTATCTTGTTGTTAATGGGTTGCAAGGCCATTAACATGTGACACGACATAGGAAGTCACCAAACCATAGGCATTTTTCTGTAGTCGATTCACGACTGAGACACAAAAACACTGCTTGGTAAAAGAGTGGCCAAGAGTGGGGCTGCCCGGAACCCATTAGATCTAACCTTTTGTTCTGCGGTCTAAGTATGTACACGATTAATGGTGCTTATGGTACCCTATTCGTGACACGATTTCTCGTATCATTTCTCGTATCAATTCTTGTATCATTTCTCGTATCATTTCTCAATTCTTGTATTCATCATACCATTTGTAAACATTGTAACATTTGTAAACTCTTGTATTTGTATTTTCCCGTAGTTTAGAAAACTAGAATTCGTGTGTAAACGCTTGTTTGAAAAACCGGTATAAAACATAAGCTTTTCGTAAACCATTTGTGTCAGATAAATCTTGCTTGTAAAATGGTTTATAAATATGTAATTCTTGTATGCTTTGCAAAAAGTGCATGTCTTTCCACCCCGAAAACATTTAGAAAAATGTAAAACCATAAAAGGTGGGGTTATGAACTCACCTGAATATTCCTGTGCAAAGCTAGCTAGTTTACGACTTCGTGGTGTCGTTTCCAAGACTTGACTTGCTAGCGTGCATTCTACAATATTCCTAACACGGAATATCTTATAAGTTTCTAAATAAACGCATTAACTAAACTACGTGTCTTCGAGCTCTACCGAATCGTTGATCGAACGATTTGACGGTAAATAGTTAACTTAATGAAAATGACTAAGTTAAACTGCCGTGAGAAGTCGTTTGTGTATGTAGGAATATTCGTATGAAAGTAATATATAATAAACTTGTATTATATATATTGCGTCTTGTATATTTTTGCCAAAATATATGTATATGCCGTTTCGGCGTTCGTAATAAACATAAAATATTATATTTATTTGTGAAAGTAACATCGAGTTGTTTGAAGTTTCAAATAAATATAAAACTATATTTATTTTTATAAAAGAATTTGTGTCGATGTTTGAAATAAATATATATAATATATTTATTTATAAAAAGGATTCGAGTTTACGTTTGAAATAAATATATAAATTATATTTATTTTTGTTGTCGAAATGATTTCCATATCGTTGTTTTCGTAAGTTGTAAGTTGTCGAAGGAAACTTTATATTTGTATCTCGTAAAAGTCGCTTTATAACAATAGTTGTCGTTTTACAAGAAAAACACGTTTTAATAATAAAACTCGTTTTATTTTACGGGTTTTCTCGAAAAACGGGCAGAGTTTCCTCTGTTTTTGGACGGCCCGACAACACAAGTTGTCTTTATATTTTCAAAATTCAATCAATACTTCAACAATAATTACGTATCATCAGTTTATATAAACGAAATAATAAATCAAAGTACTCTTTAACTATCATTCTCGTTATTTGGTTTGGTTCGAGCTCGTTTTCACGGTAATATTAAAATAAGAATAACATAATTAATCTTGATCGCTAAACCGTTACCATTCTTCGCGTCGAGGCGTCGAAACACGGACTGAGTTGACCGGGTCAACTGAGTTGACCGGCTCAGTTGACTGAGTTTGACCGAGTCAAACCGAAATACACCGAGTTGCACCGAGTTGCACCGGGTCTGACCCGTGTTGGCCGAACCGCGACTGAGCTAACCGAGACCCGCACCCGCTGTGTCTAAATCATACCGAATCTGAGACAAGTATAGCCACCTTCACAGATGTTGCCACCGACTGCCACAGTCGGCCTCCTTCGACCCAAAATAAACAGCAGCACATTCATCATCATCAATACTTCTGAGAAATAAGAAAAATGGGAAAGAGAGACGAATGTTTACCGGCGAAACTTGTCGAAGAAGTATCAACCCACCACCGTCGTCTCCGATGTCGCCGGAAAACGGCGACCGTCTCCTCCTTTCTCTCCGATTTCTCTCTCTCCTCCTGTATCTCTCTCTCTCCGACTCTGTCTCCGCCGTCGCACCACCGGACAAAAGAGCTGACCGGCGGTCCGAGTCTTCGACCGTCGGTCCTCCATCTCTCTCTCGCCTCTCAATCTTTCTCTCTCTTCGTCTTGTCATCGCACCACCACCAAACGGTGGTGGTGGTGGTGGTCGATACACCGAACAGCGAGGGGGGGGGGTATTGTAGGTGAGGGTTGGGTGTTTGGGTGTGAAAGCTGTCGGCGAGGAGGGTGGCGCCGGAGCTCGGTCGGACCTCCGACTCCGGTCGCCGGTGGAATATGCCGAGAGGGAGAGGAGACATGTGGGGTGTGTATGTATGTTGTGAACAAGGAGAGGAGAGTTGGATGATTATTGTTGTCTGCTACTTGAAATCGAGAGAGGGGAGAAGGTGAGGCCCCTGTGTTTGATTTGGGTTATGTTTTGTATGTGTATACTTGCAGACAAAGAGAGGGGAGGGTCCTCTATATAGAAGTTTGAGGTTTAAAGTTTCTTTGTGTAATTATGTTACATTCAGGGCATGCATTTTACCCTTAGGGTTAAAATCTTTAGTAAATCTAGTAAATACTTTGTCAAGATTTTGTATATCTTGTTGGGATTTTGCAAATCCTAAAGAGATTTTAGCAGATTTTTTTTTTTGCAAGCTCATATAAGATCTTGATTAGATTTTATATATTAGGTGTAGGTTTAGGCTTGTGGGTTTTGGGCTTGGCCCCAGGGCCCACAAGCCCATCTCATGTGTAAATGGCCCGTAATTCCTACGAGACCTGATATCGCAATCCAAACTCCAAAAGCATAAAAATGTTCGTGTAACATCCATATTTGTCGGCGTCGTCAGTATTTCGTACGGTATCAGTCTGTTGTCATTTGATGTTCCGCAGATTCCACACGAATCTTCATACGCGTACTGTAGAGTCGGATAAGCATTCCTAGGCACTCCAAAGGCCTAATTAAGTTGATTTATGCTGTAATCACTATTTATTATTGCGTTAATCTCCTGTTAGTCGCGTAATTAAGGGCGTAAATTACCGGTTGTCACAGGTTGAGCCGGTGGGTTCTGATTAGTCTGTGCCGTAACAGCAAAATTCTGGGCACCCTTTCGCTTTCTCGATTTCTTCGACGACTCACCTTCTTTACCCTTACCCTTTTTCTTGTCCTTCCCAGAATCAGTCTCCTTCTTTTTATCACCCTTGCGGGTGAGTTTACCCTTCCTGACTTGAGTCTCAGTCAGGGTAGCAGACAACTCGATCGCTTAACGAAGGGTAGTAGGATTAACACAGGTCACAATATCTAGCATAGAATCGGGTAACCCATCGATATATCTCTCGATTGCTTTCTCTGGTGGGGTAACCATGGTGGGACACAATAGACTGAGTTCCTCAAAACGATCCGTGTACGCACGGTGCTCAGCCCCATCTTGCTTTAAATCGTTAAACTCTCGTTCCAAAGCTCGAACCTCGTGACGGGGACAAAACTCTTTCATCATGAGAGCTCGAAGCTCTTCCCATGTTTGTGCCAACGCCACATCGGCACCCCTATTGCGCATAATACCATTCCACCAGGTAAGAGCTAGCTTCTCAAACACGCTCGAAGCAAATTCAACCTTAGGCGCATTCGGACACTGCACATGCCTGAATGTGCTCTCGATACTCTCAAACCACTGCAGGAGCGCAGTTGCTCCTTGCGACCCAGAAAACTTCAGAGGCTTAGCAGAAATGAAATTATTGAGATTACACTGTGCATTATTGTTGTTGTTGTATATCTCGTGGACTTGGGTCACAACACCGGGAAGCACAGCAGCCACTTGCTGAGAGACCGGGGCTGCGATTTCTTCAATAGTAAAAGATTGTGCTTCACGTCGAGGAGGCATGGTCTAACACGGAGATATGAGAAACGAGTGAGGTTGATAATTAGGAAAAGCAAAAGAGGTATCGACAAAACACAAGGAAGGCGATCATTTGTTCGTTACCTCGAACAAACAAACGACACGCAGTGACTAATCAAAGTAAATGGGTCAATATAATGTATCGCCGAAGACATGCTCGCCTATAAGTGAACACTCACCCCAAGAGTTCCCAGGTAAGAGTGACTGGTCCGATTATGTGGATTTGTACGAACACTCTAGCCTTAGACAGAAAACTCAGGGTACAGGCATTCACCCTTCCAGTTTGCACGTGTTCACATTATTTAGTCCCAAACTTTGACAAGATTTTGAAAACTTAAAGTGTTCCAAACCTTACAACAAAGGGTTCAAAACCTATTAATCAATCATCCTAGAACAGATGATTAGTTTTCAAAGCGGATTTGTTATTGTGTTCTCGTTGTGGTTATCACCTACGGATAGGTGACGGTATTGTTTTAAAATCTAAACACAAGTAAACTCGCGTTAGGGTCCAAGAAAGTTATAGTCTAGGTCAAAGCATTACTAATAACCTAATTCCCTATAACCATTGGCTCTGATACCAACTCTTCTGTCACACCCCGACCGCGTTAAAACAACAAAACCGCGGCGGAAACGTCGGGGAGTGTCGTGGCAGAATTATCGTTTCATAACCATGGATACAAAAAGTGTTTCGTTTTATTGATAATATTAAACATTAACATTGTCTTAACACAAAACAAACAAGTTACATATCGATTAATATTGTTATTATGTCACTAACGCCTCGTCCAGATCCTATGTGACTCATGCATCCTAGTAATCATCATCAAGCATCAACACCTGAAACATATGTGAAAACAAAGTCAGCAAAGAAAATCTGGGGAATACATAGGTTTTATAGGAGTGTCGGATTCATGGCTAGTTTAAATGTTGCAATACTTTATTAAAAACCTTGTTTTGAAAAGAGTATAATATTGCAACTTAATTAACCAACTCAAATCAAATGGGCTATAGTTTATAAAACCTCGTAGCCATGATTCTTAACCCAAAACATTTGTTTTAGTAAAGCAATTTGTAAAACATCTCGTATTAAATCGTTAATAAAACTCGTTAATAAACCTCGTTAATAAAACCCGTTAATAAATCTCGTTAATAAAACTCGTATGGTTTATATTATTTCGAAAACCTCATTTGTGTGACATTGTTCCAAAATCGTTTACTCAAGTGAACTAAATAACGCTACGGTATGTAATATGTTGAAAACACTTATATATAAGAAGTACCAACGGCGTATCTATCAGGTTTTCACCACATTACCCCCGTCCCGTTATCTAAACACTTAACCAAAAACCAATCGTTTATCCAACTCGTTTAATCTTGTATGAATCGTTCCCAAATCGTTATTTCGTTCCAATCGTTTAAATCATCCTCGTTTTAAGTGTGAAAACTATTTATAGTCGCCTCGCTAATAACATTCAAACCTTCGTGACTCGACTATCTCGCTCTCACATTAATAAACCACCAAAGGGTAAATTAACATTCAGATTCAGTCATTACCCACCTAACCCACACATAACCATGGGTGCAGTACGATAATGGGATTTGTCAGATCCTATGGTACCATAACCTAATACTGGTCGGCTTGATCAATGATAATGAATGCCATTCGTTATGTAATTACAACCAACTAGTTTATTCACTTTATTGAAATCGTTATTAGTTTAATATAAACAATCTTAATCGTTTTTGAAATCATCGTTATAATATCGAAAATCGTTTTTAAAACCATCGTTAAAACCTTGAAAACATTTAGCACATATGAATCACCCCAAAACAATTGAAAACAGTAAAATACGGGAACTATGTACTCACTTGGAGTGCAAAGTATCCTCAATCAATAGAACTTCAACAAACTCGAGCAAACCAGAGAAATCAAACAGCACCTAGTAATTGAATCACTAGTCAACAATAGACACCTAAATCGGAAGATCGGATAGAATGAGGTCTTATCAACCAAATGAGTGTTGGAACTCATGTGATATGGTTTAACAAAGCCTACATCCTAAATCGGAACCTAACCTAAGTGCTTTCGACCCGTTGCGACCCATTAAGATAGCTTACGCTACTTTAACGCGTCATGCGCGCAAAAGCGCATTCGAGACGTCTAACTAGCCCTATGATAAGTGTTATATGCCTAAACATGTTTAAATATGTTGCATAATCACTTACGTGACAAAATTTTATGTTATATATGCTTAATTACCAATTATGCATGAAAAGGGCATTTTGGTCATTTACCTAAGGCATATAGACTACTTATCATACAACTACATTAAACTAGGTGACCATAAGGTATAACCTCGGAAGGTTATTCCCTATGCAACTATGGTCACTAACCATGTTTGGTCAGATCCTAATGATCGACCAAACGGGTCGAGTTCGAAAGTCTAAGCGGGTGTTTAGTCCGCTTGACTTACGACTCTACACAAGCACCAAACTAAAAGTGACGAGCTAAACATGCTAGAACATGTTTAGTTAAGTTAGAAAACAAGTTTTGATACCCTAGAGTAGTTTGGTTACAAAATACGCATAAACACGCATTTTGGCCGAAACTACGACTCGTCACTACGCCTAGTCAACGTGGTAATCAGTAGGTATAGTCACAAGGGACTATAACCATCGTGATTACGCTCACGTTGCTAAGTTCAACGGAACTTTGTGTTGACCATTGACTTGGTCAAAGCTGAAAGTCAAACTTGTTTGACTTTCATGCTTGAAATTTAAGAACAAGCAAGAAGAGGACTTACAAAGGGTCCAAGAAGGATGTTTGATCTAAAATAGCTCAGGTATGAAGTGCAAACACCCCAACTTGGAGCTGATTTCAGATTCAAGTGTGAGAAATAAGCAAGAGGGCCTTGCTATTTATAGTAATTTAGGAGTTCTAGGATCAATCCAAGTGTTGTGAAGCTCAAATCTTGGCCATACACTTGTTAATCTAAGGTTGGGCAACTAGCAAAACAGGCAAACAAGTCCATAGATTGCAAAAACCATGTCTAAAACCAGTTGCAACAGCTGGAATGGAAGTTTCTGAATTCTTTGGTGCTGGCACAAGCTTACGGACCGTAAGGCTATGGTCCATACAGTCCGTAAGGGACCTGCAGACCAGACACTTTCACTTATTTACAGTTTAGCCCCTGCGCCTTGTTTCGTTGCGTATCGGCACTTCTTACACTCATCAAACCCATTTTCAAGCTCCACAATCATGTTAAAACATAGGGAACATGAAATATGCTTGAAAACATCTCGGGTGTCGGTTCGTTTGGCCGTACGGTTGCGTTGTTCGGTTAATTACGACGGAAGTCGTAACGAACACAAAAAAACTATCCAAATTAAGCGACGAATGGAATTTTTCTTATGCCAAACACTAAAATAAAATATTTTAATGCTTACACAAAATTTTGGATGTCCATATATATTCAGAACGAATATGCGCGAAAATGCAAACTTGTGCACTTTTTGACGCTTTTAGTCCCTGAATGACCAATAAAGTTTATTTTAGCATACCGAACCCCTCAAAGCCTATTTCTAAGCTATGTAAAGGATATTTAGGGTATGTTTAACTTATGATCAAGTTCCGGAGTGTTCGTTACTATACAAATCAGTATAGTTTTGCAGTTTTGACACAAATAGTCCCTGCGATCGAACAAAGTTGATTTCAACACACCAAACCATTCAAAACTTATTTCTAAGTTATGTGGAGGTTATTTAAGGTATGTTAAGCCTATGTCACTATTCCGGAGTGTTTGTCGCGTTATACAGACTGCGTTTACGCACCAGTTTGCGTATAACCTTCCAGAAAGCGATTTAAAGCTTGAAATTGGGGTCGACTCTAATTGAAAATTCACCAAACACAAATATACACATAATAACATCAAAACACATATAGTAACACCAAATCACATTGTTTTATTAATAATCATCATTGTTTTACATCGTACATCGATTACAGAGTACAATTGTCACACACATCAAGCTTAATTGTCCAAAGCTAGCTCCAGCTACGAACACCAAGAATACTAAAAATGCTAGAGCATTTGTTCTGATTGCTGAAGAAGCAAAGATGATCTCGGATTTGATCACCGATACATTTTTAGTTAATGATGTTTTTACTAAAGTATTATTTGACTCTGGTGCAAACCAAAGTTTTATTAATACTTCATTTTGCAAAATTCTTAATCAATCATTAACTAAACTTGTAGGATCTTTGTTGGACCCGAAATGAGTCGATCAGAGGAGTTCTACTCAAAATGAAAGGCGGAAACAGACATGATGAGTTGAATTCAACTAGATATCACTTTAAACTGTCTTGTATATTGATTCTGATACGTTTACAGTTCTGAAGACACTTCGACAGAGCTTCGCCGTCGGAAACAATCAACCTAATTCCGCTCCAAATGAACCTGATCTAACCCTATATATAGACTCTCTGATTTCGCTTGAAACAGCTCCAAGCAAAACCTGATTTCTCTTGAAACATCTCAAGCGAAATCAACATGAGACTTCGAGCGAAATCAACTACCTGATTTCGTTTGAAATGACCTAGTGTCATTTTAAGCGAAATCACCTCTAATTACACTTTCTTGATTTTCGTGCCCTGATCTATCTAGTTTAGTACAAGACTCGATACAAGACGAAGTCGACAGACGTATGCACCAACAGACTCCCCCTCGAGTGTTGACGAGTCTTAAGTGTTGAGTCTTCAACGTCTTCAGTCTTTATCAGTCTTTGGGCTTATCTTCAAATTATCTGACAGTGTAAGCATCCTCAAACTTCATCTCTATCTCTTCAGCATCAACAGACTCTTCTCGAATAATCTTTCCTTGGATGTCTTCAGACTCCCCCTTTCGATATGCTGGGATCGCAGCCTGGCTTGTTAAAATTACAAAGTCCTCAGGTATCGAAAACTGGCTCTCTATCAAACAAAGACCTGCACATCCTCTTCCTCACAATAAATTTCACAAATTTAACATTTGACAAATTTATCTATCCAGACTCACTCTCAAATTTAAAACAGAAAGATTTAACACTGTTAAACACTGATGAACCTCTTGAAAGAAAATATTCAAGAATCTTTTCTCATTTAAACACACACTCCCCCTCATCACATGCTCATCATTTTTAGCACTTGGAATTTTGAAAATCAGCTTTCCAACATCAGTTGTCGAAAATCTTTTTACAATTTTCAAAAGGTTATGCTAAAACACACTGAAAATCGTTTTGGATTTTTTAATGAAATGAAATGCAATAAAGAAATATTTACAATCAATATTTTTTCGAGTTTATGTAAGAGGATCATATTAGTTTTTGACAAGTCACAAGTACCGTTGAGCTTAGTTACACAATAAGGATTAAACAATTCACTTAGATTGCCAATATACTGATCCACTTAAATTCTCACACAAATTTCAACTGATTCAGGATATGAATTAGGTGTATTAAGGACTTAAAGTCATTCATGTGTCCCACCTCTTGAATATACTCCCGTATCCAGATCCCAATATTCAGTCTTACAGGTGAGTATACCACAGATGATATCCGTAAGGGGTTAAATTGCGAAACCGTGAGAGCTCAGGTTAGAACTTCCGTTCAGCAGAGAGATGACGGCTTCGACTTTTGGTGGGTCCCCTTTAGAGGATATTTTTTTACAACAGCATATGATTTGCATTTTTCAATGTTTCATCATTTTTTATGCTGAGGGTAGGCTATATTTCAAGCAAGCATAAAGTATTCTCCGGGGACAAGGCCATTGCTTCCGCAAAATCAGAAGTCCCGGGATAATACCCCAGATATCACTGAGCATAAAGACCTAGTATCTCAGAAACAGGGATCTTTCAAACGAAATTTCAGGGGTTACCTATATATCCAAGTAGTGTTCCCCACGAAATATGCAAGTTTGAATTTAAGTTTATATCCCGAACAAGCTTACTAAATGTGTAAAAAACCTATCGGCATATCATCAGTGAGACCGTTTAACGCTATTTAATCATTACATTTCTTTAGCATACTGTAACTGTCTACTGATGTACTATCATTTCCTCTTTTTCACAACAAACTCATTTTTGTATTTTATCATGTTTTTGCCTTTTTCGAATTTTCAAATGTTTTTGGATTTTCTGAAAAATTCTTACTCCCCCTAAAATTCAAAATCATTTAAAGAAAATTTGAAAACAAACTGTACAAGTAAATGACAACTGATATCGAATCACTTCACTTCGCTATCCACTTGGCATAAACAATCAGAACTTCCCCTTACAGCAAACTATTTTCTCATTATGATTTCAAAACACTCAAGTTTGTTTTAATCAAAATGATTTTTCCGGAAAACAAGTTTTGTTGATTTTACCACTTGTAGATTAGGGGTTCATCATATTGTTCCTCAACCATATGTATGAAAGATAAATCAAGTACAATTTAATGTCCCTGGTTAATCTTTAAAATTCAAATATCTCTTGAATAAAATTCTCAAGAAATATGCCGATACCTACTCCTCACTTACCAACCTGGGAGTTCCGACACTTTTCACAACCTGTAAAATTTAACAATTTTTTAGATTCATTCACAAAAACAAATTTTATCGAAAATGATGCCGATTCCTGCTCCACAATTGCAAACTTGGGAGCTCCGGTAAGTCATGATTTTTACTCATGAAAAACAGCCATCCAAGCCTGACTGAACTTGGATGTGACCTTCTCAACTTCACCTGGGGTTGGATTGTAAGTTGCCTTCTTTGTAGCATAAAAATCTTTTACCCCTTTGGCCTTTCCCTCGACCATTTTCCCAAAAATCTTTTTAACATTCCCATTAAATGCTTTCTCGACATCAAATTCTTTCTTCTCAGAATAGAATTGATTCGAGATCTCAACCTTTCCAATTTTTGATTTAAAATTTTCAGACCTCAATGGTGGAAAATGAAGATCATCCATTGAAGGTACTGAGTTTTCATCATTTTTAACAACTTGTGGCTCTTCTAACTTTATGGAGTCAGATTCATCGCCAGATTTTACATCTGATTTCTTAACAATCCAAGCTTGATTGTCAAGATTTCCCCTTTTCTTGTAAAATCTTTTTGAACACTCACCAACTTCATATGTTAAATTTTTAAAAAATTTAAACCTTTCAGTTGGTGGTTCGGTTTTATCAATAACTACTTCTTTGAGTTTTTCTGAGACTCCCTATTTTGTGTTGGTTGCCTTAGGACAGTTCCAAGCTATATGACCAACTTCTTGACACCTGTAACAAGTTCTTGTCTCTTTTCTCTGATGAGCTTCAGTTTTCTTCTTTTCAGCAAGAAATTCCTGATTTGACTGTCTCCAGAATGAGCTCTTCTTTTCATCCTCAGCAGACATACCTGGCACAAATTTTGTATTTTAGAAATTTTCTCATTTTTATTATTTTCTGGTGGAATAAATCGAAGTCCTTTCTTTTTGAAATTACCGTTATGGTTTTGTTTCTTTTGAAAACCAGAACCAGAACTGTAACCCTTTTTCTTATTTAAACGTTGTTGAACTCTTGAGGTGTAAGGCTTAGATTTTCCAAAAAGATTTACATCTTTTATTTCAGAAATATTAATTTCTGTCAATTTGAAAACCTTGTTTATCATTTCAGTTTTCACACCTCTTATTGGAAATTCTTTATCAAAATATAATTTGTCAGAACCATTCAAAGTATAAGCAACTTCAAATGTTTCATCATTCAAATTAGATTTTGACAATAAAAATTCTTTACTATACACCCGTTTTCCCATCGACTTTGAACTCCTGACAGATGAACTCGAACTCCTGGACTCAGACATTGACTCGGACTCCTCATCCTTATCTAACACCCGATCGACCATCTTTTTTATTAACTCAGACTCATGATCTGTGTCAGAAGCTGTGAATGTGATGTCAATATTGCCTGGTAATACATCGATTATCTCGGACTCCAACTTTATATTGACTGCCTTTTTTACTTTTTCCTCATTCGGTTTTCTAGACGAATACCCTTCCCAAATTGGAGGCGGACACTTTTTATAACTGACACTCTGTTTCTTACCAGTATCCTTTTTCTTCGACTTCTTGTCTTCAAACACTTCAAAACCTGCAACAGTTGGATAAATTCTGTCAATTAAGTAATCAGAACTCGAAAAACTTTTTAGTAACCGTCTGATTCTTTCGTTTTCAGCTTTCTCAGTTTCCAACTCTTGCTTCCATTTCGCACATTCTTCAATGTAAAAATTTATTTCTTTCTGCTTCGACATCATTGTTGCATTCATCATTGTCAAAGCTTCTTCTCTTTCAGAGTTTGTCTTCTGCAAACTATTCACAGTTTTGTTCAATACATCGTACGACTCTTTCACATTATTTACATCAAACAACAACTTCTCTTTCAACTTTTCAAGCTCACTAAACCTTTCATCTTTATCTTCACATTGTTTGCAAGGTTCCGAACATGTAATACAAGGTTTTGTGACTTCAACAATCTTTTCAATCTCCACTATCTTCTCGACTTCAACTACCTTTTCCATTTCAACTATCTTCTCAACAACTTTGACTTCTTTCATTTCTTTTGCAACTTTTCTCTCTTTAAGTTTCTTCAATTTTTCTACAAAATAAAATTCAAAACTGTCAGAAGATAAATGAGTTTTTCCAACATTTATCTATTCAATTTCTACATCATCATCACTACTTTCTGTTGAACTGTTTTCTGAAGAAACAGATTCTTCATCTTGACTTTTCTCTTCATCAGATAACACAGCTATCCATTCTTTCATCAATTCTGGTTTCTGAACAATTTGAGCAATGAAAGCTTTAAACTCCCCATTTTCATTCACAAACTTATCCCAGCTAAATCCTGGAACCATTTTCTCATCATCTTGATCAATGATGCCAAAGTAAGCTTTCTTATTTGCATCTTCGATCATTTTCCCATGTGCAGTTTGTGATTCTTTTTTTTGATGTGGTTGATGAGTGATTTGTTGATATATAGCCTTTCGATAGTAATCATGCCCACCAAACGGATTATTTGCTCCATTAGTTTCTTGATTTTTGCATTCTCGCTTAAAATGTCCTTTCTCCCTGCATCGAAAACAAGTAACTTTAGATTTATCAAAACCTAAAGCAGAGACATGTGCATCTAGGAAATCATTTCTTCCTGTAATCATTTTGAACTTTTCAGCTCTTCTCAAGACACTAGCTAGACACCATTTGATGTCCATGAGCTCCAATTCTTCTGCATCGATCTAATCGTAATCTTCCTTTGTTAGCATAGGATTACCAATTTTTCCAGCAATCAATCCTTCATAAGATTCCAAAGCAGTAACCAGTAATGCTATCTGACTTTTTACAAGTTCTTCAGAAAAATTTTGTCCATTTTGAAGATGCAATGCCACATTGCATTGAATCATATGTTCATTACCAACATTAGAACTTTGAACACTTGGAGGATTAACATTTGAAAATCCACTAGTGTTGATTGAACTTTGACTGGCTGATCCGGATGAATTTCCTGTACTAAAAGCAGTTTGGATCTTAGGACTTGCTTCAACAGTTTGAATATTTCCTTTATAGTACAATTTGATGTCTTGTTGATTGCTTGAGCTATTCATTCTGGCAATCTTTTGTTGTTCAAGATCTTGTGCCTCAAGCTTTTCAATAAACTGTCCGATTGACAATCTACTAAACTCTCCAGAATTCTTTAAGATCATGAGATAAGTACCCCATTCTTTTTGCGGTAATGCGTCAGCTAATTTTTCAACCCATTCTGCCGGAGTTTTAGTAATTTTCAACTGAGACATGGTGCACACAAGATGACAATATCTCTCAATGAGAGTCTTTGTAGTCTCCCCTGGCATACCTGTAAACAATTCAAACTCCTTTTTCAGCAGAGATGCTTTACTCTTGAGCATTTCTGTACTTCCTTCAAACTTCTTCTCAAGTGCCTCCCAAATCGAAAATGCACTACCATCATGCTGAGGCAAAATAAAGATATCTTCTTTGACAGCTTGTTGTAGAAGACTAATCATCATTTTCTCTCCTTTATAACTATCTCTTTCATTGTCAGTGAATTCTGAAATGATTTTATCAACTTTCAAAGCAGTCTGTGCTCTAACATATTTTGTTTCAATGCTTTCCCAAGCTCTTAAATGGTTTGCCTGAACCCAATTCTCAAAACGATTTTTCCAGCCATGGTACTCTTCAATTCCCATAAGTTTCGGGGGTTTTTGCAAAGTTCCAGTTTCGTTTTCCAAGTTCATGTTATGAGCAATAGTAGCCGGAGTAGTCGGGGATGTAGCAAACGCGTTGTAAAATTCTTCGTCAGACATTTTCAAATGGAATAAGGTCCTTCAAGCAAGATTACAATTCAAGCGAACTTAACCTGCAAAACAACCACTTCAAGCGAAATCAAGACTTTCAAACAGAATATCAACTTCAAGAGAAATATACTTTCAAGCGGAATATCTAATTTCGCTTGAAGACAATACTTTTTCAAGCGGAATCAACAGTTGAAGCGAAATAACTGATTTAGTTTCAAACTTTCAAGCGGAATAACGTTTTTCAAGCGGAATAAAAAAACTCGTTCAAGCGAAATTAGGACTTTGGTCCATTTTTATCACTTTTAAGCTGAATTTTAGTCTTATATTCTCAAGGGTTTGTTAAAACACTGTTTCGCTTATGTTGTGAAAAATTCAGGCCATTTTAACAGTTAAAACTTGTTCAATTGATAAAAGAAGGTGTAGAAGTAAGAAAATAAGATGAAATCAGGCTGAAATCTGCAGAACTCCTCCTCCTGCTCTGATAGCACATGTAGGATCGTTGTCGGACCCGAAATGAGTCGATCAGAGGAGTTCTACTCAAAATGAAAGGCGGAAATAGACATGATGAGTTGAATTCAGCAAGATATCACTTTAAACTGTCTTGTATATTGATTCTGATATGTTTACAGTTCCGAAGACACTTCGACAGAGCTTCGCCGTCGGAAACAATCAACCTAATTCCGCTCCAAATGAACGTGATCTAACCCTATATATAGACTTTCTGATTTCGCTTGAAACAGCTCCAAGCAAAACCTGATTTCGCTTGAAACATCTCAAGCGAAATCAACATGAGACTTCGAGCGAAATCAACTACCTGATTTCGTTTGAAATGACCTAGTGTCATTTCAAGCGAAATCACCTCTAATTATACTTTCTTGATTTTCGTGCCCTGATCTATCTAGTTTAGTACAAGACTCGATACAAGACGAAGTTGACAGACGTATGCACCAACAAAACTTTCACAAGAATGTCTAGTAGAGATAGCAAATGGGGAAACCATTAAGATTTCTGAGATCTTGCAGGGAGCAAGAATAGAAATTCTAAATCAGAAATTTGTTGCAAACCTTTACCCCATGAATCTAGCAGGATTTGATGTTGTGTTAGGAATGGATTGGTTAATAGCCAATAAAGCCAATATTTTATGTGATCAAAAGTCAATTCAAGTAAATTCACCAAGGGGTGAAAAGATCACAATTAAAGGAAATAAAATCTCTAGATCCACTAAATTCATCTCTGTGATGAAAATAGCAAGTTATATAAGGAAAGGGTCACTAGTGTATTTGATTTCCATAATCACTAACACTAAAGAAAAAGAATTAAAGGATATTCCAGTAGTATCCCAGTTTTCAGATGTATTTCCAGAAGAGCTACCAGTACAACCTCCAGACAGAGAAGTTGAATTCAGAATCCACCTAATACCAGGGACAGCACCAATTGCCAAAGCACCTTACCGTTTAGCACACACAGAAATGCAGGAACTAAAGAAACAATTAGATGAATTGTTAGAGAAAGGATTTATACAGCCAAGTTCATTACCCTAGGGAGCGCCGATTTTATTCATTAAAAAGGACGGATCAATGCGTATGTGCATTGACTACCGTGAATTGAACAAGGTCACAATTAAGAATCGGTATCCATTATCAAGAATTGATGATCTGTTTGATCAATTGCAAGGAGCCCGATTTTTCTCTAAAATCGATTTAAGGTCAGGATATCATCAATTACAGGTACAGGAAGAGGACATTCCTAAGACCGCCTTCAAAACAAGGTATGGCCATTACAAAATTACTGTCATGCCATTTGGTTTAACCAATGCCACAGCTGCATTCATAGACATGATGAACCGAATATGTAAACCATATTTGGATAAATTCATAATTGTCTTTATAGATGATATTCTCATTTACTCTAAAAGTAAAGAGGAACATGCAAAGCATTTACACGCACTTCTAAGTTTATTGAGAAAAGATAAGCTTTATGCTAAGTTTTCAAAGTGTGAGTTTTGGATAGAACAAGTATAATTTTTCGGACATCTAGTTTATCATGAAGGAATTCATGTAGATCCCACCAAGATCGAGGCAATAACCAATTGGAAAACCCCTGAATCGCCAACCGAGGTTAGAAGTTTCTTAGGATTGGCCGGTTATTATAGAAGATTTATTCAAGATTTTTCTAGAATAGCCATATCCTTAACTAAGCTGACCTGTAAATCCGTTAAGTTTGAATGGGGACCAAAACAAGAAGAAGCCTTTAGAATCCTTAAGCAAAGATTAACCCATGCACCCATACTAGCGTTACCAGATGGAACTGAAGATTTTGTAATCTATTGTGATGCTTCTAGATTAGGTTATGGATGTGTGTTGATGCAACGTCAAATGGTTATAGCTTATGCTTCTAGACAACTTAAGAACCATGAAGAGAATTATTCAACCCATGATCTAGAGTTAGGATCTATAGTTTTTGCCCTTAAGATTTGGAGACATTACCTATATGGTAATTAGTTAACCATTTTCACAGACCATAAGAGTTTAAGGTATATCTTCAGGCAAAAGGAGTTGAATATGAGACAAAGACGCTGGATGGAATTACTTAGTGATTATAATTGTGATATCCAGTATCATGCAGGAAAGGCAAATGTAGTTGCTAATGCTTTAAGCCGAAAGTATCATGAAAAGCCAAAAAGAGTACGTTCACTTATATTAAATCTGCAAGTAGATTTAAATGAACAGATTAGAAAGGCACAAGAATCAGTAATCAAGGATGATACTGAGAAGTTAAAAGGAATGATTAAGGAATTAGAACGAGGAACAAATGGAATTTGGAGATTTCTTAAGAAAAGGATGTGGATACCTAAATTAGGAAACCTACGCCACCGTATATTAGAAGAAGCCCATAAGTCTAAGTATACGATGCATCCTGGAAATGATAAGATGTATCAAGACTTAAGAAAGAATTTTTGGTGGATAGGAATGAAAAAGGATATAGCAGCATATGTTGCCAAGTGTTTAACCTGTTCACAAGTCAAAGCTGAACATCAGAAACCTTCAGGTTTATTGCAACAGTTAGAAATGCCAGTTTGGAAATGGGAATTAATAACAATGGATTTTGTTACTAAACTACCCAAAACCAGGAAAGGTAATGATACAATCTGGGTGATTGTAGACAGGCTAACCAAGTCAACTCATTTCCTTCCAATGAAGGAAACTTTCAGTATGGAACAATTAGCTAAATTATATGTAAATGAAGTAGTTTCTTTACATGGAATTCCTCTATCAATTGTTTCTGACAGATATAGTTGTTTTACCTCTCATTTTTGGACAAGTTTCCAAAAAGCAATGGGAACCAAGATAAATCTAAGCACAGCTTATCATCCTCAAACTGATGGACAAAGCGAAAGGATAATTCAAACCATGGAGGACATGCTGAGAGCCTGTGTAATTGATTTCGGAGGTAATTGGGATGATCACTTACCATTGATAGAATTTTCTTATAATAATAGCTATCACACAAGTATCAATGCTGCACCATTCGAAGCACTTTATGGACGAAAGTGCCGAACGCCTGTCTGTTGGGCATAAATTGGAGGAAAGAAACAGACAAAATCATTCAAGTCAAGGAACGACTGAAAGCAGCAAGTGATCGGCAAAAGAGTTATGCTGATAACAGACGAAAACCATTGGAATTTCAAGTAGGAGATAAAGTATTATTAAAAGTCTCTCCTTGGAAAGGAGTGGTAAGATTCATCAAGAGGGGAAAGCTAAGCCCCAGGTATGTTGGACCTTTTGAGATTATTAGAAGAATAGGACCTGTAGCCTGTCAGCTACAACTGCCAGAGGAAATGGCAGGAATACATGATGTATTTCATGTATCTAATCTCAAGAAATGCTTAGCTGATGAATCACTAATAGTACCTCTTAAGGATATAGAGGTAAATGAACAGTTAAAATTTGTAGAAAAACCTCTACAAATTGAAGACAGGAAAGTTAAGAACCTCAAGCATAAGAGATTGGTTCTGGTCAAAGTGAAGTGGGACTCCAAAAGAGGACCAGAATACACATGGGAGCTTGAATCAGAAATGCAAAGGAAATATCCACACTTGTTCCAGTAGACCTCGAGGACGAGCTCTAAAACAAGGTGGGAGGATATAACAACCCTCCTAAATTTTTCTAACGCCCCAATATATTTTAAATTACCCCTATATGTCTTAAAATACACCCCGTTGTGAAAACCGAGCCCAAAATATGAAATATCATTAAAAAATAATTAAAAAACAGGAATAAATGAAGCTTACGCGGGGCGCGTAAGCCACCTCTTGAGCTTACGTGGGCCGCGACAGCTATAGGATCAGATCGCACCCGGTGTTGACACGTGTCAAACGCGTGTTGAACCTATACGTATGACCCGGATCACCTACGCCTAGACCCCCTACTACGCGGGCCGCGTAGGCCTTAGCCTTACCTTACGCTGGCCGCGAGAGACTTGAATTTCAGCCCTATAAATAGCAGGCATCGGCTTTCAGTCCAATTCGCTCATATTTCTTTCTTTCTCTCGACTTTTTACATAATAGGAATAATCTCCAAGTATAATACCCCCTAATTAACGAAGTTCTGCCCCATTGTAAGTATTATAACCCCGGTTACGTATTAGATACGCTACCCGATTGATCCAGGGTTCCGTAACGACTTTCGTGGCTCTGCCCTACGTAGTTGTTGGAATGCCGTCTCGGGGAGGGTATCATTAATATAAATAAAGGGTTATTATACTAACATATGTACATTTGTGTAAATTATAGATAAATCACCAGGAAACCGTAAAAGAAGTCTAAGACAGCAATGTGAGTTTATCCTCTTTTTGTAAACTTTTTTGTGAACTGTTTTACAAAACCTTAAATGTTTTACAATGTAATTAAGGAGTGATTGAGTCTTTGTAGTTCTTCAATTACTGCCGGTATGTTGGGGTTTTGTATACAAAATGTGGAACACGTTAAACTTGGACAACGAGTTAGCCAATGTGTAATATGACCCACTAGTCAGGATTGACAGTACTGAATGAGTAATTGTGTAGAAATAAACAATGTGATAGCTCTCAATACTGTGTTAATTGGTAAAATGTTTCTTGATTAAACTGGGATTCACTCACCAGTATTTCCCACTGACAATTTTTTTAAAAGGCGTTTCAGGTAACAAAATGTGACAACCAAATTAGAAGAAAGCCAGCTTGAGAGCACTGACGGCTTGGAAAAATGTGGCTATAAAAGTTACCTAAAAGACGATGTTTTAAATTCAATAAAATAGGGTTTATCCCTATGTTGTAATAAGAAACTTGGGTTTTACCCATGTGGTTATTAATATAAAATATGGTGGTTTTACTTTGATAAACATTTCCTAACTACGGTATTGATGAAATTTCCGCTGCCAAATTAATAAACAAAATGATACCACTGGCACTGATGTTCGCGGCCGCCCGTTCCCGGGACAGATAGGGGGCGGGGGTTGCGACATTCTGTTTACTTAAGATTTCGTGAATTACAGGGTGAAGTTGATAGATTATCAACTGAAAATCAAAGTCTGGTTAACGAAATGTCTAACATTAAAGAATCAAACTTTTTTGTTAAAAGAAATGAGTCTATGTATTTGAAGAAAATTAAAGGCTATGAAACTGAAATTGAAGTTTTAACCTGCAAATTAAATGAAAAAATTCAAATTATAGACTTAGCTCATGACACTATGAGTGAGAAAACAAAAGAGATTTCTGAAAAGTGCAAAGAGTTGTCTGAAGTACAATTAAAAATTGTTGTACTTGAAAAGAAACTGAGTCGGTTTAGAGATTCCACTTTTGTTATGAAGCACATGATGGGTGGGTTAAAGAAGAGTAATGAAAAGACCAGTGTGGGCTTCAAGGGCTTTAATGAAGTCCCACCTCCTCTTAGTCATGACTATTCATTCCTACCTGATGAAAATGATGAGTTAACAGACTTTCTATCAACATCACCAAGTAGTTCCACATCAAGTCAAGGTGATGTGTCTGAGAGTGATGATGCTAAGAAGGAAAATAACAGAGACACCGTCTTAAAAAAGAAAAATTCACCTCCTAAAAACAAAAGTCAAACTTTTGTTAAAAAGGTTACTTTTGTTCAAGGAAGTGACATGAAAAATGAAACAACTGTTATTGAAAACGAATCAAATGTAGAGTTTGCTAAAAACAAAAACATAGAAAAATCTGAATCTAAGCAAACTGAACAAAATCCTTCTAAGGCATCATCATCAAATCAAGAAACTAGTTCAAAGGCTTCAGGTAAGGCGTCTTCGAAAAAGAGATCGTGCTTCAAGTGTCACAAGTTAGTGAGAAACAACTTGTGGTGATAAAAAGGAGAGAGAGTCTAACTCTCCAAAGAAATCTACTCCTAAGAAACCAGAGGGTGTTGCTGTTGGTGTAGATAAGGCTGAAAAAGGAACTCAACAAGTTCCTCATTTTCAAACAAATCAACAAAGATTTCAGCCTGAATCTACATCAGGTAGATATGAGAGACCTAGAAGCAGTTCACCAAGAATGAACAATCATAATTCAAATAATTTCAGAAGTCAAGGTCAATATCAAAATCGATACCAAAATAATGGTGGTCAAACTTTTTATAATAATGGCTTTAGAAATTACAACAATCAAGCTTCTTGGAATCAAAACTCAAGATATCAAAATCAAAAATTTCAAAGGTCACAAAGTCCAAACTTATATAGGAACCCTCAGGACCAGAGACCTTATGGAAATCAAATCCCATTTCCATCAACAGGTCCAAGGTCCAAGACTCCAGTAAGGAGTGATGGATATTGGATGGATGTTCCTATAGTTAGTGAATCTGGATGACCCAAGACCATTAAGGCTTGGGTCCCCCAATCTAACTAATCCTTTGGTTGGTGTGTGCAGGAGCTGCTTAGGAGAATTATCAACTTATGGTATATTGATAGTGGCTGCTCTAGGCACATGACGGGGGATGCGGATTGTTTTCTGAATTTGAAGAATATGATGGTGGACATGTAAATTTTGCTGGTGCTAAAGGTGGTTGGATTACCGGACTAGGAAAAGTGACAAATGGGAAGATCACTTTGGACAAAGTGAACTATGTTGAGCAGCTTAAACATAATGTGATGAGCGTGTAACAAGTATGCGACAAGGGTCACTCGGTCCATTTTACCAAGTCTGAAGCATTACTGTTGAAACCAGTTTTGGTGATTCCGGACGATTGGATAGTGATATGTGCACCGAGGAGAAATGATACTTATGTCATGGATATGGGTGCCAAGGATCCATCTGCTGTGGTGGCGTGTTTGCTATCAAAAGCATCTGAAGCTGAATCTATGTTGTGGCACAGACGCATGGCCCATATTCACTATCAAAAAATGAACTATATTATTAAAAATGAGTTAGTGAAAGGGGTTCCAATGCAGAGGTTTCACGTGGAAGATAAATGTCTTCCATGTCAAAAGGGAAAACAACACAAGAAACCTCATAACTCTAAAACATTAAATTCCATAGATGCCCCTTATGAATTACTTCACACGGATTTATTTCGGTCCAGTGAACGTGAGGAGCATAGGTGGAAAGTACTACTGTCTTGTTGTCACTGATGATTACTCACGTTATTCATGGGTTTTCTTTTTAGGTACAAAAGATGAGACATCGGAGATGCTGATAGATCTTTTTACAAAATTGGAAAATGTCCATGAAGCAAGGATCAAGAGGATAAGGAGTGATAATGGCACGGAGTTCAAGAATCATATTTTGGATCTGTACTGTCTTCGAAAGGGAATAGAACATCAATATTCTGCTCCTTATACGCCTCAACAGAATGGATTCGCTGAGAGGAAAAACAGGACGTTGATTGAAACTTCCAGATTCCAAGCTTCCATTCTGGGGAGAAGCTGTGAATATAACTTGCTATGTCCTAAACAAAGTTTTAACCGTTAAACATTTTAATAAAACTTGTCATGAATTAATGTTTAACGAGAAACCAAACTTAAAAGGCTTTGAACCATTTGGATTACCCTGCACCATTGTGCGAAACAAAGATAAACAAAAATTCGGTGAGGTGGCTGACGAAGGCTACTTTCTAGGTTATGTGCCTGGCACACCGAATAAAAGGGGTTTCATCTTTATACAAAGGTGATTGAAGTTGATCTAAGAAGGTATCAAGCAAAGGAAGTTGAAGGACCACCTCTAGGAGCTTTTAACCACCTTGTTTGTAACATTTTCATCTTCTTCTTGTTCTTTGCCACTTCCCTAGCCACAAGAGCTAGTGGTAAGCTTCTTACACTCATTTTTACTTCATGTTCATGTTATGTGTCACACCCCGACCACGTAAAGCAACAAGACGTGGCGGAAATGTCGGGGAGTGTTGTAACAGAATCATTGTTTCGTAACCATGGAATAAATAATTTTGTTTTATTGAATAAATGAACTCATTGTTTTAATACAATCAAATAAGTACAACTATGATCTTTCAAGTTTTAAAGTCGCTAAGGCACGAGTCCATCCTAAATGTAGCATGTATCAACAATCATCTCAAGACAGCACCTGAAACATTTGTAAAAATAGGTACGTCAGCATAAAAATGCCTGTGAGATACATAGGTTTTAGTTGTAATTAGGATTCATGACTTATAAGTTTAGAAAAAAAGTTGTTTAACAAAAGTCAGTCATGATCCTTGTAAAATGTTTTGTTTTATAAATCATTCGAAAAGTGATGAGAAAGTAGATGATACGTAAAAGCGTAATGTAAGGTTAAATGAATAACCAAGTAAAAAATGAGTTTGTATAAGATAAGTTGTTTGTAAAACAATGTCTTGTGAAAGGTATGTAATTTGTATAAAATGTTATATGACTTAAATTAAAATGATTCAAATAACGCTACGATATGTAATACCATACAAACACTTATATATAGGAAGTACCAGCGGCGTATCCACCATGTTTGTATCATTTTACACACGCCTCGTTACTTAAGTCACTTACTCAAACCAAACCACCAATATAGAGTGTTCATGTTTAAACCAATAGTCCAATGTTATTGTATAACCCAAGTTAAATGTAAACCATGTAATGTGTAAACAAAAGTTATGTATGGTAAGTAAAATGAGACTACTTAAATCACAAGCAAAAATGTACAAAACAAATTGTTTGAATAAATCAGAAGTTATGCTTTGTAAAATAATGTAAGGTTAAACGAATAACCTTATAGTAGCATATTAAAAGTATACTTTGGATTTGTAAATAACATATTAAACTATGTTTTGGTTTCATAAATAACATATCAAAATATGCTTTGGGTTTTATAAATAACATATCAAAATATGTTTTGGTTTGTTAATAAAATTTATATGTTGGTTCTGTACAATACCACACATGAGAGTATATCAAACTATACTTTTGGGAGTATATCAAAATATACCATAAAAGTATGATTTAAGAATTCATTCAGACCTAGTGCATCAAAATACACTTTTGAGACTATAGGGATACCACAAAGGCAAACCCTATTTGGATGGAGAAACAAATTGGTTTCCGACATTCCATGACAACAGGAATGGGGTGTCTAGTCCTATAGCGCTATATCATACTACCAATCGGTCTAGTGAACATAAAATAAGTACAATTCAACATTTTATTTTATGTTCTTTGAGAAATCAGTGTTTAAACCATAGATAGTCATTTAGTTTGTCAAATGATAAGTAATAACATGTATAATCAATTATACTTTGAAATCATGAAAATAACACATAGGTACACATGCTTCACCCCAAAACAGTTGAAAGTTGTAAAATAGGGGAACTATGCACTCACTTGAGATTGCTTAGTAGTCCATGAGTAACAACCAAACAATGCTAGAGATCACGGAAATCAAACGGTACCTAATATAGGTAACTACGTTAATAAACCAGACCTAAATCGGAGGATCGGATAGGATGAGGGCTTGTAAACCAAATGAGTATGGGAACTCATGTAATATGGTTTAACACAGCCTACATACTAAAATGAAACCTAACCTAAGTGCTTACGACCCATTACGACCCGTTTAGGTAGCTTATGCTACTTTAACGCGTCGTTCGCGTAAAACGCGTTCGGAATGCCTAACTAGTCCTATGACCAGTAAAATATGCCTTAACATGTCTAATATTATTACCAAATCAGTTTAGATACCAAAAGTTATGTTGCATATGCTGAAAATGAATTTTGGCGTAAAAAGGGCATTTTGGTAATTTACCTAAGGCATATGTACTACCTATCATACAACTACTCAAACGATGTGACCATAAGGTATAACCTCTGAAGGTTATTCCCTATATGCTATGGTCACCTAATGCATTTGGTCGGATCCTAATGATAGACCAAATGGGTCGGGTTCGAAAGTATAAGCGATTGTTTAGATCGCTTACCTTACGACCCTATATAAGCACTAAACTAAAAGTGACGAGCTAAGCATGTTAAAACATGCTTAACTAAGTTTAGAAAACAGGTTTGGTATCAAAACAAACGGTTTTGATACCCAAGAGTAGTTTGGTTACAAAATACGCGTAAATGCGCATTTTGGCCGAAACTACGACTCGTCACTGAGCCTAGATAACGTGGTAATCAGTAGGTATAGTCACAAGAGACTATAACCATCGTGATTACGCTCACGTTATGAAGTTCCACCGAACTTCGTGTTGACCATAAACTGGTCAACGCAGAAAGTCAAACAAAGTTTGACTTTTAACGCTAAACGAAAAAAGAGAATGAAGGAACACTTACAAAGGGTCCCCGCTAGTAAATCTTGATCGAATAGCTCAGGTATGAAGCAATGTCTCCAACTTAGAGCTTTTAGATCAGATTTTGTGGGTTTTTGCAAATGAATGGGGTGGGTATTTATAGATGTGGTAGAACCGTTAGGATCGTTTATCGAATAACCTGCTTCAATCTCAACCATACACTTGTTGAAATACCCATGGAACACTGAATTGGCCCCTCATTATACTGAAGGGGCAAGTGCAAAGGGATTAGGAGAGGGTAACAGCTGTTAACAGCTGTTTAAACAGATTCTGCAGATCTGGGGACCCCTTACGGACCGTAAGGGTGATGGCTTACGGTCCGTAAGCCATTAACTTTGGCAGAATTACATTTTCAGTCCCTGCACCTTGTTTCGGTGCGTAACGGCACTTCTAACACCCTTCAATCCCAATTTCAAGCTCCACAATGATGTTTAGACATAGGAAACATGAAATATGCTTGAAAACATCTCGGATGTCGGTTCGTTTGGCCGTACGATTGCGTTGTTCGGTTAATTACGACGGAATGCTCATAAGCGCGAAAAACGATCCAAATTGCGTGACGAATGGATTTTTCTCATGCCAAACACTAAAATAAAATATTTTTGTGCTTACATAATTTTTTGGATGTCCGGATGTATTCAGAACGTAAGTTATGCGCGAAAGTGCAAACTTGTGCACTTTTTGACGCTTTTAGTCCCTGAATGACCCAAAAGTTTATTTTAGCACACCGAACCCCTCAAAGCCTATTTCTAAGCTATGTAAAGGATATTTAGGGTATGTTTAAGTTATGGTCATGTTCCAGAATGTCTGTTACAGTTCAAATTGGCATACTTTCGCAGTTTGTCAAATTTAGTCCCTGTAAGCGAATTAACTTGTTTTTGCCATACCAAAGCCTTTAAAACTAATTTTTAAGTTATGTAAAGGTTATTTAAGGTATGTTAAACCTATTTCACTATTCCGGAGTGTTCGTTGCATTAAACTGGTTATATTTACGCATCGGTGCGCGTATAACCTTCCAGAAAGCGATTTAGAGCTCGAAATTGAACAAGAATTGATATGTGCAAATGGTACACATATTTATACAAATCCCAAGTATAAAATATAATATTTTATTGGTTTGGTCTTTGTTTGATGTTTGAAGTGACACAGGTGTCACAGTCTCCCCTACTTTAGGAAATTTCGTCCCGAAATTTAATTTTAGAGGAAACTTGTGAAGACAGCTGTGACGGTTTCGCTTTCAAACAAATCCATTGAACCCTTAAGTAAAACTCTTGGCCATTTAGGATTCTTAGCGAAATTGTCAACCATCAAAGTGAACTCCTTGTAGTAATAAAACATGGGGTTTCGAACTACGGATGAAAGAACGTTTCTCATGAAGACTCATCATAGGAAACTTGGTGTGTGATTGATATCAGAATTGGGGAGTGTAAGATAAAATGACATCGGTCAAGGTCCAAGACTTCTCCCGTATCATTATTCTTGTCACTATAGGTTTTAACACATGACAAAACTTCTTGTGGTTTCTGTGCACTGAATTCCATAATTATGTAGGCCTTCATAATTGCGTAATTCCTTGCACAGTCCGCACAGTTCATTTCATAATGCGTAGAGGAAAAATTCAATTGAATAAACATGAAGCGACTTGACTAGACCACCAAAGGATCTTTTCAACTGGATCAACGAACGATCTTTTTAACTAGATCAACACATAATCTTCTTAACTAGACCGTCGTACGATCTCCTTAAATAGACCACTTAAGGGATCTTTTTAATTATATCATCACATGATATTTCTATTCAGATTTTCAAATCAAACTGTTTATCTAGACCACTCAAGGGGTCCAATTTTAGAATAGTACTTTAAAACCCAAGGGACTTGACTACAATGTAGAAGTCCATTAAGGATTTAAGATAGTAACTTTGGATATCCTACTATGAATCCCTCATATGAGATATGAAAGACTCTACGAGGATTTTGGATGGATCACATACAACCACAAAATATGTAAGAAAACACATAAGCACAAAATTAGTTAACTTGATTCTTTAATTTGTTATCTTTAGGCATGGATATTTAAAGCACACTAGGAATCCAATCCATGGATTTCATTTGGCACTTAAATGATTTTCAAGGATCTATCTATAAAGATAGAAGGATTTTCAATAAGAGTTTGGCTTTGTTTCTTAAAAGAAACAAGTGTTTAAGGTTCTTGGGGAGATCACAAGTGATCATAAGATGACAGAACCACACGAGTAGTTTATCTTTGGGTTGACATCATAAGGTTGCATTAAACATTCAAATAATTGCATAAATTTTGCAGAAATAAAAACAACAAATCTTTATTTATGTAACAACCGAATTGTCTTGAAGTGTCAAAAGATAACAACCAAGGAATTACAAAACACTAATTGTTCACTGCTGCATCATTGTTCCCGTTTGCCTCATTGATGTTAAATGCTCGTCCTCGCGCTGGAGGTGCTTTAACAAGTCTTGGGCAATTGTTTCTGTAGTGAGTAAGGTCACCACAGTTATAACATGACCCCGGTGGAAACCGTGCTTGAACAGCAGCAGGGTTTGCAGCAGCTTGATTTGCATAACGACAAACATTGATCAAATGTCCCAACCGCCCACAGTGGGTACATTTGTGACACTGCTCTTGCTCTAGATGATGACGGTTGCATTTGTTGCACAAAGGTGCGGTACCAACATAGTTTTGCCTTTTGCGAGGTTGTACTGGCTGGTTTGGTGCAACCTGTTTGTCTTGAGCAGTTACAGCATAATTTTGAGAGGCTTTGCGCTTCTTCTTCTTGGATACCTCAGCCTGTTTTTCCTTTGGTTCATCTTGAGCAGTCTTGTCAGATGGTCTTGGGTCGCCTTTCCGAAACAGCTTACCCTTCCTGATATGGGATTCAGTCAGAGTGGCAGACAATTCAATGGCTTGTCTGACAGTAGTAGGGTTGCTGCCAGTGACGATATCCTGTACTACGTCAGGAAGACCATCAATGTATTTCTCAATCGCCTTATCTAGAGGCGTAACCATAGTAGGGCATAACAGGCTCAATTCCTCATAGCGGTCCGTATAGGCTCGATGTTCTCCACTGTCTTGCTTCAGGTCATCGAATTCCCTTTCTAAAGCTCTCAATTCATGACGAGGACAAAACCCCTTCATCATAAGAGCCCTAAGTTCAGCCCAAGTCTGTGCTAATGCGACCTCAGCACCACGGTCCCTTATAATTCCGTTCCACCATGTAAGAGCCCTTTTCTGAAACACACTGGAAGCAAACTCGACCTTGCGATTATCAGGACACTGAACGTGACGGAACGTACTCTCAGTGCTCTCGAACCATTGTAGGAGCCCAGTTGCTCCTTCATAACCACTAAACTTAAGTGGCTTTTCCGAATTGAAACTCTTGAAATTGCATGGAGCATTATGGTTGTTGAGGGCTTGATTCATTTGAGAAAAAAGATTTGGGAAGGCAGCAGCCATTTGCTGCGCGATGATTTCCGCCAGTTCGGCATTCGCCATCTGATTGTCGCGTCGAGGAGGCATTCTAAAAGAGGAACATGAAAGGAAACGAGTGAGAGAAATAGACAAAAAGAATGGGATGAAACAAATCTGATGAAAGCAAGGATGGTGGTCATTTGTTTGTTACTACAAAGCAACAAACGACCCTGGTGATTAATCAAAGTTAATAGATCAAAAATAATGTATCGGGAAGACATGCTCGCCTATAAGTGGACACTCACCCCAAGAGTTCCCAGGTAAGAGTGACTGGTCTGATATTGCGGATTTATACGAACACTCTAGCCTTAGACAGAAAGCTCAGGGTACAGGCACCCACCCTTCCAGTTTGCACGTGTTCACATCATTTAGACTAACTTTGACGGGATTTTGAAAACTTAAAGGGTTCAAAACCATATAATAAATCATCCTAGAACAGATGATTAGTTTTCAAAGCAGGATAGAAATTTGTGTTCTTATTGTGGTTGTCACCTAAGAATAAGTGACGGTATTGTTTTAAAACTAAACACAAGAAAACTTGTGTTAGGGTCCTAGGAAGGTTATAGTCTAGGTCAAAGCATTACTAATAACCTAATTCCCTATAACCATTGGCTCTGATACCAACTTTTCTGTCACACCCCGACCACGTAAAGCAACAAGACGTGGCGGAAATGTCGGGGAGTGTTGTAACAGAATCATTGTTTCGTAACCATGGAATAAATAATTTTGTTTTATTGAATAAATGAACTCATTGTTTTAATACAATCAAATAAGTACAACTATGATCTTTCAAGTTTTAAAGTCGCTAAGGCACGAGTCCATCCTAAATGTAGCATGTATCAACAATCATCTCAAGACAGCACCTGAAACATGTGTAAAAATAGGTACGTCAGCATAAAAATGCATGTGAGATACATAGGTTTTAGTTGTAATTAGGATTCATGACTTATAAGTTTAGAAAAAAAGTTGTTTAACAAAAGTCAGTCATGATCCTTGTAAAATGTTTTGTTTTATAAATCATTCGAAAAGTGATGAGAAAGTAGATGATACGTAAAAGCGTAATGTAAGGTTAAATGAATAACCAAGTAAAAAATGAGTTTGTATAAGATAAGTTGTTTGTAAAACAATGTCTTGTGAAAGGTATGTAATTTGTATAAAATGTTATATGACTTAAATTAAAATGATTCAAATAACGCTACGATATGTAATACCATACAAACACTTATATATAGGAAGTACCAGCGGCGTATCCACCATGTTTGTATCATTTTACACACGCCTCGTTACTTAAGTCACTTACTCAAACCAAACCACCAATATAGAGTGTTCATGTTTAAACCAATAGTCCAATGTTATTGTATAACCCAAGTTAAATGTAAACCATGTAATGTGTAAACAAAAGTTATGTATGGTAAGTAAAATGAGACTACTTAAATCACAAGCAAAAATGTACAAAACAAATTGTTTGAATAAATCAGAAGTTATGCTTTGTAAAATAATGTAAGGTTAAACGAATAACCTTATAGTAGCATATTAAAAGTATACTTTGGATTTGTAAATAACATATTAAACTATGTTTTGGTTTCATAAATAACATATCAAAATATGCTTTGGGTTTTATAAATAACATATCAAAATATGTTTTGGTTTGTTAATAAAATTTATATGTTGGTTCTGTACAATACCACACATGAGAGTATATCAAACTATACTTTTGGGAGTATATCAAAATATACCATAAAAGTATGATTTAAGAATTCATTCAGACCTAGTGCATCAAAATACACTTTTGAGACTATAGGGATACCACAAAGGCAAACCCTATTTGGATGGAGAAACAAATTGGTTTCCGACATTCCATGACAACAGGAATGGGGTGTCTAGTCCTATAGCGCTATATCATACTACCAATCGGTCTAGTGAACATAAAATAAGTACAATTCAACATTTTATTTTATGTTCTTTGAGAAATCAGTGTTTAAACCATAGATAGTCATTTAGTTTGTCAAATGATAAGTAATAACATGTATAATCAATTATACTTTGAAATCATGAAAATAACACATAGGTACACATGCTTCACCCCAAAACAGTTGAAAGTTGTAAAATAGGGGAACTATGCACTCACTTGAGATTGCTTAGTAGTCCATGAGTAACAACCAAACAATGCTAGAGATCACGGAAATCAAACGGTACCTAATATAGGTAACTACGTTAATAAACCAGACCTAAATCGGAGGATCGGATAGGATGAGGGCTTGTAAACCAAATGAGTATGGGAACTCATGTAATATGGTTTAACACAGCCTACATACTAAAATGAAACCTAACCTAAGTGCTTACGACCCATTACGACCCGTTTAGGTAGCTTATGCTACTTTAACGCGTCGTTCGCGTAAAACGCGTTCGGAATGCCTAACTAGTCCTATGACCAGTAAAATATGCCTTAACATGTCTAATATTATTACCAAATCAGTTTAGATACCAAAAGTTATGTTACATATGCTGAAAATGAATTTTGGCGTAAAAAGGGCATTTTGGTAATTTACCTAAGGCATATGTACTACCTATCATACAACTACTCAAACGATGTGACCATAAGGTATAACCTCTGAAGGTTATTCCCTATATGCTATGGTCACCTAATGCATTTGGTCGGATCCTAATGATAGACCAAATGGGTCGGGTTCGAAAGTATAAGCGATTGTTTAGATCGCTTACCTTACGACCCTATATAAGCACTAAACTAAAAGTGACGAGCTAAGCATGTTAAAACATGCTTAACTAAGTTTAGAAAACAGGTTTGGTATCAAAACAAACGGTTTTGATACCCAAGAGTAGTTTGGTTACAAAATACGCGTAAATGCGCATTTTGGCCGAAACTACGACTCGTCACTGGGCCTAGATAACGTGGTAATCAGTAGGTATAGTCACAAGAGACTATAACCATCGTGATTACGCTCACGTTATGAAGTTCCACCGAACTTCGTGTTGACCATAAACTGGTCAACGCAGAAAGTCAAACAAAGTTTGACTTTTAACGCTAAACGAAAAAAGAGAATGAAGGAACACTTACAAAGGGTCCCCGCTAGTAAATCTTGATCGAATAGCTCAGGTATGAAGCAATGTCTCCAACTTAGAGCTTTTAGATCAGATTTTGTGGGTTTTTGCAAATGAATGGGGTGGGTATTTATAGATGTGGTAGAACCGTTAGGATCGTTTATCGAATAACCTGCTTCAATCTCAACCATACACTTGTTGAAATACCCATGGAACACTGAATTGGCCCCTCATTATACTGAAGGGGCAAGTGCAAAGGGATTAGGAGAGGGTAACAGCTGTTAACAGCTGTTTAAACAGATTCTGCAGATCTGGGGACCCCTTACGGACCGTAAGGGTGATGGCTTACGGTCCGTAAGCCATTAACTTTGGCAGAATTACATTTTCAGTCCCTGCACCTTGTTTCGGTGCGTAACGGCACTTCTAACACCCTTCAATCCCAATTTCAAGCTCCACAATGATGTTTAGACATAGGAAACATGAAATATGCTTGAAAACATCTCGGATGTCGGTTCGTTTGGCCGTACGATTGCGTTGTTCGGTTAATTACGACGGAATGCTCATAAGCGCGAAAAACGATCCAAATTGCGTGACGAATGGATTTTTCTCATGCCAAACACTAAAATAAAATATTTTTGTGCTTACATAATTTTTTGGATGTCCGGATGTATTCAGAACGTAAGTTATGCGCGAAAGTGCAAACTTGTGCACTTTTTGACGCTTTTAGTCCCTGAATGACCCAAAAGTTTATTTTAGCACACCGAACCCCTCAAAGCCTATTTCTAAGCTATGTAAAGGATATTTAGGGTATGTTTAAGTTATGGTCATGTTCCAGAATGTCTGTTACAGTTCAAATTGGCATACTTTCGCAGTTTGTCAAATTTAGTCCCTGTAAGCGAATTAACTTGTTTTTGCCATACCAAAGCCTTTAAAACTAATTTTTAAGTTATGTAAAGGTTATTTAAGGTATGTTAAACCTATTTCACTATTCCGGAGTGTTCGTTGCATTAAACTGGTTATATTTACGCATCGGTGCGCGTATAACCTTCCAGAAAGCGATTTAGAGCTCGAAATTGAACAAGAATTGATATGTGCAAATGGTACACATATTTATACAAATCCCAAGTATAAAATATAATATTTTATTGGTTTGGTCTTTGTTTGATGTTTGAAGTGACACAGGTGTCACAGTCTCCCCTACTTTAGGAAATTTCGTCCCGAAATTTAATTTTAGAGGAAACTTGTGAAGACAGCTGTGACGGTTTCGCTTTCAAACAAATCCATTGAACCCTTAAGTAAAACTCTTGGCCATTTAGGATTCTTAGCGAAATTGTCAACCATCAAAGTGAACTCCTTGTAGTAATAAAACATGGGGTTTCGAACTACGGATGAAAGAACGTTTCTCATGAAGACTCATCATAGGAAACTTGGTGTGTGATTGATATCAGAATTGGGGAGTGTAAGATAAAATGACATCGGTCAAGGTCCAAGACTTCTCCCGTATCATTATTCTTGTCACTATAGGTTTTAACACATGACAAAACTTCTTGTGGTTTCTGTGCACTGAATTCCATAATTATGTAGGCCTTCATAATTGCGTAATTCCTTGCACAGTCCGCACAGTTCATTTCATAATGCGTAGAGGAAAAATTCAATTGAATAAACATGAAGCGACTTGACTAGACCACCAAAGGATCTTTTCAACTGGATCAACGAACGATCTTTTTAACTAGATCAACACATAATCTTCTTAACTAGACCGTCGTACGATCTCCTTAAATAGACCACTTAAGGGATCTTTTTAATTATATCATCACATGATATTTCTATTCAGATTTTCAAATCAAACTGTTTATCTAGACCACTCAAGGGGTCCAATTTTAGAATAGTACTTTAAAACCCAAGGGACTTGACTACAATGTAGAAGTCCATTAAGGATTTAAGATAGTAACTTTGGATATCCTACTATGAATCCCTCATATGAGATATGAAAGACTCTACGAGGATTTTGGATGGATCACATACAACCACAAAATATGTAAGAAAACACATAAGCACAAAATTAGTTAACTTGATTCTTTAATTTGTTATCTTTAGGCATGGATATTTAAAGCACACTAGGAATCCAATCCATGGATTTCATTTGGCACTTAAATGATTTTCAAGGATCTATCTATAAAGATAGAAGGATTTTCAATAAGAGTTTGGCTTTGTTTCTTAAAAGAAACAAGTGTTTAAGGTTCTTGGGGAGATCACAAGTGATCATAAGATGACAGAACCACACGAGTAGTTTATCTTTGGGTTGACATCATAAGGTTGCATTAAACATTCAAATAATTGCATAAATTTTGCAGAAATAAAAACAACAAATCTTTATTTATGTAACAACCGAATTGTCTTGAAGTGTCAAAAGATAACAACCAAGGAATTACAAAACACTAATTGTTCACTGCTGCATCATTGTTCCCGTTTGCCTCATTGATGTTAAATGCTCGTCCTCGCGCTGGAGGTGCTTTAACAAGTCTTGGGCAATTGTTTCTGTAGTGAGTAAGGTCACCACAGTTATAACATGACCCCGGTGGAAACCGTGCTTGAACAGCAGCAGGGTTTGCAGCAGCTTGATTTGCATAACGACAAACATTGATCAAATGTCCCAACCGCCCACAGTGGGTACATTTGTGACACTGCTCTTGCTCTAGATGATGACGGTTGCATTTGTTGCACAAAGGTGCGGTACCAACATAGTTTTGCCTTTTGCGAGGTTGTACTGGCTGGTTTGGTGCAACCTGTTTGTCTTGAGCAGTTACAGCATAATTTTGAGAGGCTTTGCGCTTCTTCTTCTTGGATACCTCAGCCTGTTTTTCCTTTGGTTCATCTTGAGCAGTCTTGTCAGATGGTCTTGGGTCGCCTTTCCGAAACAGCTTACCCTTCCTGATATGGGATTCAGTCAGAGTGGCAGACAATTCAATGGCTTGTCTGACAGTAGTAGGGTTGCTGCCAGTGACGATATCCTGTACTACGTCAGGAAGACCATCAATGTATTTCTCAATCGCCTTATCTAGAGGCGTAACCATAGTAGGGCATAACAGGCTCAATTCCTCATAGCGGTCCGTATAGGCTCGATGTTCTCCACTGTCTTGCTTCAGGTCATCGAATTCCCTTTCTAAAGCTCTCAATTCATGACGAGGACAAAACTCCTTCATCATAAGAGCCCTAAGTTCAGCCCAAGTCTGTGCTAATGCGACCTCAGCACCACGGTCCCTTATAATTCCGTTCCACCATGTAAGAGCCCTTTTCTGAAACACACTGGAAGCAAACTCGACCTTGCGATTATCAGGACACTGAACGTGACGGAACGTACTCTCAGTGCTCTCGAACCATTGTAGGAGCCCAGTTGCTCCTTCATAACCACTAAACTTAAGTGGCTTTTCCGAATTGAAACTCTTGAAATTGCATGGAGCATTATGGTTGTTGAGGGCTTGATTCATTTGAGAAAAAAGATTTGGGAAGGCAGCAGCCATTTGCTGCGCGATGATTTCCGCCAGTTCGGCATTCGCCATCTGATTGTCGCGTCGAGGAGGCATTCTAAAAGAGGAACATGAAAGGAAACGAGTGAGAGAAATAGACAAAAAGAATGGGATGAAACAAATCTGATGAAAGCAAGGATGGTGGTCATTTGTTTGTTACTACAAAGCAACAAACGACCCTGGTGATTAATCAAAGTTAATAGATCAAAAATAATGTATCGGGAAGACATGCTCGCCTATAAGTGGACACTCACCCCAAGAGTTCCCAGGTAAGAGTGACTGGTCTGATATTGCGGATTTATACGAACACTCTAGCCTTAGACAGAAAGCTCAGGGTACAGGCACCCACCCTTCCAGTTTGCACGTGTTCACATCATTTAGACTAACTTTGACGGGATTTTGAAAACTTAAAGGGTTCAAAACCATATAATAAATCATCCTAGAACAGATGATTAGTTTTCAAAGCAGGATAGAAATTTGTGTTCTTATTGTGGTTGTCACCTAAGAATAAGTGACGGTATTGTTTTAAAACTAAACACAAGAAAACTTGTGTTAGGGTCCTAGGAAGGTTATAGTCTAGGTCAAAGCATTACTAATAACCTAATTCCCTATAACCATTGGCTCTGATACCAACTTTTCTGTCACACCCCGACCACGTAAAGCAACAAGACGTGGCGGAAATGTCGGGGAGTGTTGTAACAGAATCATTGTTTCGTAACCATGGAATAAATAATTTTGTTTTATTGAATAAATGAACTCATTGTTTTAATACAATCAAATAAGTACAACTATGATCTTTCAAGTTTTAAAGTCGCTAAGGCACGAGTCCATCCTAAATGTAGCATGTATCAACAATCATCTCAAGACAGCACCTGAAACATGTGTAAAAATAGGTACGTCAGCATAAAAATGCCTGTGAGATACATAGGTTTTAGTTGTAATTAGGATTCATGACTTATAAGTTTAGAAAAAAAGTTGTTTAACAAAAGTCAGTCATGATCCTTGTAAAATGTTTTGTTTTATAAATCATTCGAAAAGTGATGAGGAAGTAGATGATACGTAAAAGCGTAATGTAAGGTTAAATGAATAACCAAGTAAAAAATGAGTTTGTATAAGATAAGTTGTTTGTAAAACAATGTCTTGTGAAAGGTATGTAGTTTGTATAAAATGTTATATGACTTAAATTAAAATGATTCAAATAACGCTACGATATGTAATACCATACAAACACTTACATATAGGAAGTACCAGCGGCGTATCCACCATGCTTGTATCATTTTACACACGCCTCGTTACTTAAGTCACTTACTCAAACCAAACCACCAATATAGAGTGTTCATGTTTAAACCAATAGTCCAATGTTATTGTATAACCTAAGTTAAATGTAAACCATGTAATGTGTAAACAAAAGTTATGTATGGTAAGTAAAATGAGACTACTTAAACCACAAGCAAAAATGTACAAAACAAAGTGTTTGAATAAATCAGAAGTTATGCTTTGTAAAATAATGTAAGGTTAAACGAATAACCTTATAGTAGCATATTAAAAGTATACTTTGGATTTGTAAATAACATATTAAACTATGTTTTGGTTTCATAAATAACATATCAAAATATGCTTTGGGTTTTATAAATAACATATCAAAATATGTTTTGGTTTGTTAATAAAATTTATATGTTGGTTCTGTACAATACCACACATGAGAGTATATCAAACTATACTTTTAGGAGTATCTCAAAATATACCTTAAAAGTGTGATTTAAGAATTCATTCAGACCTGGTGCATCAAAATACACTTTTGAGACTATAGGGATACCACAAAGGCAAACCCTATTTGGATGGAGAAACAAATTGGTTTCCGACATTCCATGACAACAGGAATGGGGTGCCTAGTCCTATAGCGCTATATCATACTACCAATCGGTCTGGTGAACATAAAATAAGTACAATTCAACATTTTATTTTATGTTCTTTGAGAAATCAGTGTTTAAACCATAGATAGTCATTTAGTTTGTCAAATGATAAGTAATAACATGTATAATCAATTATACTTTGAAATCATGAAAATAACACATAGGTACACATGCTTCATCCCAAAATAGTTGAAAGTTGTAAAATAGGGGAACTATGCACTCACTTGAGATTGCTTAGTAGTCCTTGAGTAACAACCAAACAATGCTAGAGATCACGGAAATCAAACGGTACCTAATATAGGTAACTACGTTAATAAACCGGACCTAAATCGGAGGATCGGATAGGATGAGGGATTGTAAACCAAATGAGTATGGGAACTCATGTAATATGGTTTAACAAAGCCTACATACTAAAATGAAACCTAACCTAAGTGCTTACGACCCATTACGACCCGTTTAGGTAGCTTATGCTACTTTAACGCGTCGTTCGCGTAAAACGCGTTCGGAACGCCTAACTAGTCCTATGACAAGTAAAATATGCCTTAACATGTCTAATATTGTTACCAAATCAGTTTAGATACCAAAAGTTATGTTACATATGCTTAAAATGAATTTTGGCGTAAAAAGGGCATTTTGGTAATTTACTTAAGGCATATGTACTACCTATCATACAACTACTCAAACGATGTGACCATAAGGTATAACCTCGGAAGGTTATTCCCTATATGCTATGGTCACCTAATGTGTTTGGTCGGATCCTAATGATTGACCAAACGGGTCGGGTTCGAAAGTATAAGCGATTGTTTAGATCGCTTACCTTACGACCCTATATAAGCACTCAACTAAAAGTGACGAGCTAAGCATGTTAAAACATGCTTACCTAAGTTTAGAAAACAGGTTTGGTATCAAAACAAATGGTTTTGATACCCAAGAGAAGTTTGGTTACAAAATACGCGTAAATGCGCATTTTGGCCGAAACTACGACTCGTCACTGAGCCTAGATAACGTGGTAATCAGTAGGTATAGTCACAAGAGACTATAACCATCGTGATTACGCTCACGTTATGAAGTTCCACCGAACTTCGTGTTGACCATAAACTGGTCAACATAGAAAGTCAAACAAAGTTTAACTTTTAACGCTAAACGAAAAAAGAGAATGAAGGAACACTTACAAAGGGTCCCCGCTAGTAAATCTTGATCGAATAGCTCAGGTATGAAGCAATGTCTCCAACTTAGAGCTTTTAGATCATATTTTGTGGGTTTTTGAAATTGAATGGGTTGGGTATTTATAGATGTGGTAGAACCGTTAGGATCGTTTATCGAATAACGTGCTTCAATCTCGACCATACACTTGTTGAAATACCCATGGAACACTGAATTGGCCCCTCATTATACTGAAGGGGCAAGTGCAAAGGGATTAGGAAGGGGTAACAGCTGTTTAAACAGATTCTGCAGATCTGGGGACCCCTTACAGACCGTAAGGGTGATGGCTTACGGTACGTAAGCCATTAACTTTGGCAGAATTACATTTTCAGTCCCTGCCCCTTGTTTCGTTGCGTAACGGCACTTCTAACACCCGTCAATCCCAATTTCAAGCTCCACAATGATGTTTAGACATAGGGAACATGAAATATGCTTGAAAACATCTCGGATGTCGGTTCGTTTGGCCGTACGATTGCGTTGTTCGGTTAATTACGACGGAATGCTCATAAGCGCGAAAAACGATCCAAATTGCGTGACGAATGGATTTTTCTCATGCCAAACACTAAAATAAAATATTTTTGTGCTTACATAATTTTTTGGATGTCCGGATGTATTCAGAACGTAAGTTATGCGCGAAAGTGCAAACTTGTGCACTTTTTGACGCTTTTAGTCCCTGAATGACCCAAAAGTTTATTTTAGCACACCGAACCCTTCAAAGCCTATTTATAAGCTATGTAAAGGATATTTAGGGTATGTTTAACTTATGGTGATGTTCCGGAATGTCTGTTACAGTTCAAATTGGCATACCTTCGCAGTTTGTCAAATTTAGTCCCTGTAAGCGAATTAACTTGTTTTTGCCATACCAAAGCCTTTAAAACTTATTTTTAAGTTATGTAAAGGTTATTTAAGGTATGTTAAACCTATTTCACTATTCCGGAGTGTTCGTTGCATTAAACTGGTTATATTTACGCATCGGTGCGCATATAACCTTCCAGAAAGCGATTTAGAGCCCGAAATTGAACAAGAATTGATATGTGCAAATGGTACACATATTTATAAAAATCCCAAGTATAAAATATAATATTTTATTGGTTTGGTCTTTGTTTGATGTTTGAAGTGACACAGGTGTCACATTATGTACAAGTTACACAATCTAAGAAACCAAACTTTAAAAGATGAAGACATGTGAATCTAACATAATCTAAGTGAAAACAAGTTGTTATGAAGTTGTTTGATGTATGATGTGAAGTTGTGAATGTTGAGCTTGTGTTTTTAGTTAGATCCATCATGTGTAAGCTTGTTAGAAGTTTAGATCTAACAAGTTTAAGCATGGATCTTGAAAGATCCATGATGAAACTTGAAAATGAACTTAAAATATCTTTAAAGTGAAAATGAAAATGGTTTTTAAAGTATGTTTTCATGATCTTAAAGTCACTAAACTTGTGGATGGTTAACTTTGTAAAATAAAATTTCATAAAAACTTATAAAAAGCTTAACAAGGAGCTTGTTTTGGAAAGATCCAAGTATGTAAAGTGTAGATTTGAAAGACTACATATATTTAAGAAGTTTTCAAGTTCATCATAGTATTAAACATGATGATTTTAGTGATTTTGCTTGTTAATTTGTTGAATCTTAAATTTTGATGGTTTAAAGAAAATAAACACATGTTTTGAAAACATGGGAAACCTCCATTTTTAGGGGAAACTATGTCAAAATTTTATCAAATGTTGACACTTAGAAAAATATATGTTTTGGTGAAACTTTTTCCCCAAAAATTCATCCAAAAATATTTGACAAGGTTTTTAATTTTTTTATACAAAATTACAAGTTAAGAAATAAGGTTTTCTTCAAGGATAAAATCAATATTAAGTATGTATATTTTTAGAAAAATATATATATTTAGTGGTCACAAAAATTATGTGCTAAGTGTATATTATGTGTATTATATGTATTAGTGTATGTTAGGAACGATAAAACAGAAGCATCACAGAGTTTTCGTTTCAGTGTTTGGAAAGCTTCCTCTTGTTTAGGTCCCCACTCAAAAGGCATATTCTTTTGAGTCAAAGCAGTGAGAGGAACCGCGATCTTTGAGAAGTTCGAGATAAACCGTCGATAATAACCAGCAAGACCAAGAAAAGAGCGAACTTTTGTAGGTGTCGTAGGTGTATTCCAATCCTTAATAGCAGCTATTTTTGAAGGATCCACATGAATACCCTGCTCGTTAACTATATGACCCAAAAATTGAACTTTCTTAAGCCAAAATTCACACTTAGAGAATTTCGCAAAAAGTTGTTCCTTCTTCAGGAGTTCCAGTGTCAGACGAAGGTGTTGTTCGTGATCGGCTTGAGACTTCGAATAAATGAGAATGTCGTCAATGAATACAATGATGAACTTGTCTAAATAAGGTTTACAAACCCTATTCATTAAGTCCATGAAAATAGTTGGGGCATTCGTCAAACCAAAAGGCATGACAGTGAACTCGTAGTCTCCATATCTCATGCGGAAAGCAGTTTTGGGAATATCCTCTTTGAGTATACGAAGCTGATGATACCCAAAACACGGATCGATCTTGGAAAAACATGTAGTACCTTGTAGCTGATCAAAAAGATCATCAATTCGTGGTAGGGGATATCGATTCTTGATGGTAAGCTTATTAAGACTCGACCTCCTTGATACACTGACAATCGCGAATAACAGAATTGGCATTGGTGTGAGGTCAATAGGAAAAAGATGGTTATTGAGGTTCAACTGACAATCGCGAATAATAGAATTGACTACAAGAGGTTTAACAAAGCCTACATTCTAAATCGAAACCTATCCTAAGTGCTTACGACCCGTTACGACCCATTAAGGTAGCGTATGCTACTTTAACGCGTCGTTCG
>JARYGA010035890.1:0-21036 GCA_030545235.1 Helianthus tuberosus | reverse complement strand
GCTGCAATACAAATTGTTAAAAATCCTGTTTTTCACTCCAAAACCAAGCACATAGACATAAAAGTTCATTTCATTAGAGACTGTTTTGACAGAGGTCTTATTAAACTTGAGCAAATCGACACAGATGCAAATGCTGCCGATTTGTTTACAAAACCTGTCAGCAGTTCAAAATTCAAAGTGCTTGTTGATTTTCTGAAAATGATCCGGTATACTGACTGAGCATGGTTGTTTTTGTTTGAGTAAATTTGTTCATAAAGTTTTCTATTCTTGGGTAGTTTTTATTTATGCACAAATTTAGGGGGAGAAAATTTTGAAAAATACAAAAACATTAAAAATTAAAAAAATCCAAAAAGAAACATCGCTTGACTGGGAAATGAAATAAATTTTCACATTATGGTCGAGGGCTGACTCATGTAAGACCAGTATCGAAATAGTTTGACTCTAGCATGATGTGTTGGTAGGCTCTATCCTTGAGGACTGGAAACATTGGCTGTGTCTGGTTAGAACTAAATTAGTACATGACCTCAGGAAAGAAAAACACTTTGAATTAGCTCATTTCTATTTGAATGTCTGTATGTTGTCCCGATACACACAATTTTGGTCTGACTCTGAAATCTTCTCTGAAAAAGTCGTGTATCTCCTCTGCTGCATCCAGATATATGCTGACCTGGAGGTGCTAGGCAACGTCAGCTTCTGCTGCATCCAGATACATGCTGACCTAGCTGTACGTTGTCGCTCTGTAGCTCATTTATACACCCGAAAGAGGCCCTCAAGTGCCCAAAAGAAACCCTAGAAACCTATATCAAATTGAGAAAAAAAACTCATTTGATCTGTATATTATATCTTCTCTGCTTAAGATCTATTCTGTTCTCTTCTTAATCTATTCCCAGTTAAGATTTCAGAGATTTGGATTGGACTTGTGAAATATGTGGTAGGGAAGATACTTGCATGATAGAGTGTGCTGTTTATATTTCCGGGATTTGATTAGTACTTGTTTGGGTGTTCATTGTTAAGAAATTAAAACATGATAAATTTGTTACAGGCAGTTGTATGAAAAAGGTCTAGGGAGATGAGTTTAAGAGGACAAATATACTGACAATCGTCTAGATCATTCAGTAGTAGATCAGTGTTGATAAGTGTAGTCAAGCCCGAAACCCGTGATTTGATCCCTGAGCAAATTATGATATTTCCTTATTTTATTTTTGTAAATAATATTTCGATATTATTTAATTTTATGTTTGTAGGTTTTTGGTCTAATAAAGCATGCTCAGGAAGTTGAAGGGTTAAATAAGAAAATGTTGATTTTCAAATTGGATTGCTGATATAATAAAAATTTATTTAATAAATCCAATTTTTAAATTGATAAGTGGTCTTGAATAGAGACCGTGGTCTCGGCCCATGTCATTAAAGGCCCGGCCCACATGTTTGAAGTATTTAAAGGGATCTCGACTCGAGACCTCTACTGTGCACTCGAAACAAATTCACTTGTCACTGTCAAACTCTCTCTCATTCTCCGGTGAAATTGTTTGCTTTTCCGGCAACTCTCCGTTCTCGACTTGAGGTTTTGATTTTATTGAAGGTATATTGATATATTTAATGATGTTTTCGTTGAAGTTTTGCAGGATTGTTGAAGATTTGATGAATGTTTGAAGATGCTCATAAACCCTAATTTTGATATTATTTTGGTCTTCAAAGAAATCATTGAGTGTTTGTGATGTTTGATCCAAAACTCAGTGGATTAAAGCTGTTTGTGGGGTCTCGACTAGGGTCTCGACTGAATACATGTGAAGACTCGAGACATAATATTGCGAGTCGCAACCTTGTCGGTCTCGATTGGGGTCTCGACTCAAAGTTGATTGGTCTCGACTGAGGTCTTGGTTAAGTTAACTCAGTCTCGATTGAGGTCTCGACTCGAAACCTCATAGTCTCGAGTTGCTTCATGTGTATTAATCGATAGCCTATGTTTTGACTGCTGAATTTGGTGTGATTTGTTTTGAATTAAGTTGACTAAAATTTTATTTACATATCTCTATGCTTAGTGTTTCCGTTTGGTGTAGGATATGGACTTAAAATTTATTTCAACTCACAATCAGGTAGGATACTTAGCTACCCCACCAGAGAAGCACAGGAGACTATACACATCGCTGATCAAAGGATTAAATAGCTGCCGACTCGTTCATGCTCTACGAGAGAATCCAGTTGTTTATGAAAGTCTTGTTCAAGATTTTTGGAAGACAGCAAGATTTGAAGCACAAGGAGCTGACGGAAAGGAAATGATAGAAGCTGAGATTCAGAAGAAGAAGGTTGTCATTACTGAGCAAATGATAAGAGAAGTCCTACAGTTTGGTGATACAGAATCTGATCCAATTGAGCTTCCAAGTGATACTATAGAGGATGTGTTACCTCGGTTGAGCTATGAAGGAAAGTATCCGTCACTTGTTAAGAAGTTTTTGCACCCATATTGGCGCTTGTTGGCACATATGTTTATCTTGTGTATGACAGAAAATCGAGGGGGAACAGATCAACTGAATATTACACAAACGGCTGCATTTGTTGCACTTATTACGAATGAGTCGTTCAACTACTCGAAGTATATTTTTGAAGGGATGAAGAGAAATGTTACTGGAGTTCGAAAGGATAAATTTATTATGTATCCAAGGTTTTTGCAGATGATTTTCAATGCTAGCTATTCTGATTTGACGCGGTCCGGTGATACCTTGGAGCTAAAACCTATGGGTCCTTCTTGTTTTGGTGCTCTCACAACAAAGAAGGGTACAGAAAAGAAGTTTGAGGGACGTATTCCTTTGGAGAAATTTGGTCGGTTTGCAGAGACTGAAGTTGTAGTTGCAGCTCCAGTGATAGTACAAAATGTTCAAGTGAATGCTATGGTTGCTGAGGAGCATGATATTCAGAATATTGTTGATGATGAGCCTGAGACAGCGATTTTAACTATTAACTCTGACGATGAGGGCATAGAGATTATGTGTGATTCAGGAGATGATGAAGAACTTCCTCCTGAAAAGGAAGCTGATATTGCTGTTTCAACTGTTCCTTCTATAATTACTGCTGAAAATTTGGCTTCGTTATTAAAGTCTGTAACTGATAAGATGGGAAATCCTCCTTCCAATCTTACAGTATCTGCTGAAGAGCCTAGTGAAAACCCAAAGGATCCTGATTCACTGCCGTTGAAGCGAAAAAGGCGGGATCCTCGACTCGGAATGTATGTTGAGCAAAATAAAGATCAATCTATAAACATTGCTGAAGATGATGAAGGATTGTATGATTTTGATTTTGAGAAGAATGTCACTGATACCACCACCACAACTGAAGATATCTTTGAGCTCAACACTGATACTCAAAGGAATGTTTTAGAGTCCACCACTGCAGAGGTTCAGGTTACAAATGTTGATACTGATACTGTTGTTGAGACAATGCCACTTGGTGTTTCTGAATCTGCAGGTCCTTCTAGAGTAGTTCTTGATATACCTAGCAGTTCAAGTGGTAAGAGACCTGAAGAGCCGTTTAGAATGCCTTTTGATGATGATTCAAGCGAGGATGATGATTTCATTAGCATGAGAGAAATGAAGAAAAGATTAATTGTGGTTGAGCAAGATTCTATTCATAAAGATGCCAAGATCATCCAACTTGAAGATACTTTAGTGCAAAAGAATCAACAAATTGAACAGCTTCAAGGAGATGTTACTTTACTGTTCAATATGGTTTATGATTTACGTGGAAAGCTTGAGAAGAAATTTGGGAATGAATTCTCTGATCCTACTGATGTGGAAAATAGAAGAAAAGCCTTTGAAAAGGATGATGCTGAGAGAAGTGCTGCTATGGAACAATACTTTAAAAGAGTTATTGATCCTGTTGCAGATAAAGAGAATGCTGAAAGAATCAAGAAGAAAAGGGAGTTTGTAATTTTGAAGAACAGAAATCTTAATCCAGATGATGATGATGCTCAAGCAACACATCATTTAATGGATGTTGGTGAAACTCTCTATGATCAAGTTGGAAATAGATCTGGTGTAGTTAGCTGGGGATTTGATCATGATCGTAAAAGATGGTGGATAAAGAGGAAGGTTGGACCTGTTGAGTGGTACAAAAATCTAGGCCAGTTTCAGTCTTTTACTAAGATTGATTTGACTGATCTGTCTAAGGCACCTTATGTAGATGATAAGCCTGGAGGTCCTGGATATATGTTTTTCGAAAGATTGAAGAGGGAGGTTCTTAAGGGTTTTCCTTCAATGCGTACGGCAGAGTCCATTGTTAAACCAGCTAAAGGTGTTAGAGATTCATATACACGCAAGCGAATGAAGATTGTGCATTGGCCAGTAACTGATAAGGAAAAGGTGATTCCTTTGGTGAGAAAGATTCCAAAAGGTGCTTTGAAGTCCTTGTAGTTTTGGACTTATGATGAGCGTCTAGGGCAGGCAGTAATTGTTTGTGATGATAATGTGGATTTTCGCTTGGTGGATCAAGTTGATTTACTGAATGTTGCTCATGAAGACCTGGAAGTGTTAGCTCGTCATCAAATCAGAGCTACTGAAAAATATGAAGAGATTGCAAAAGCATGGACTGGTGCTGTTGTTTCAGCGATACATATTCGCACAAAAGGTTTTGGTGGACTCAAAGATCGTCTGCGTGGTGATGGTGATAGTTGAAGTTTCAAGACTCTCTATGCATAAACCTAGGGGGAGATTGTTGGAACCTTAAGGTTTATACATTGAGAGATATTAAAGTTTAGGGTTGATCTTGTCATGTTTAACTTAGTTGTTTTGGGTCGATTATGTGTATTGGGTTTTGTTTGAGATCTCGAGTGGGCCTAGGTGGTTTCGACTCACATTAGTTGGTATATAAGTAAACCTTTGTAATCTTTGGAAGGTTGATCGCTTGGTTAGAAGTCTCAAGGCCACTCGAGATCGGTTGTTTCTCTTGTATCTGTCATCGACTTTAAGGTGAATGCAAGATAGTTTTGATTCGATTATTGTACTTATTATTCTTATTGTTTTCTTGAATCCCCTTGTGTTTGGATTCCGCACTTACACAAGTCAATATTGATATCATTGAAAGATCCTCTCGACTTTTACAATACTTTCACAGTTTGTCGAAATTAGTCCCTGTAAGTGAATAAACTTGATTTCACCACACCAAACCCTCCAAAACTTATTTCTAAGTTATGTAAAGGTTATTTAAGGTATGTTAAGCCTATTTCACTATTCCATAGTGTTCGTTGCATTAAACTGGTTATATTTACGCATCAGTGCGCGTATAACCTTCTAGAAAGCGATTTAAAGCTTGAAATCGAACAAGAATTGATATGTGCAAAAGATACACATATTTATGCAAATCCCAAGTATGAAATACAATATTTCATTGGTTTGGTATTTGTTTGATGGTCGCAGAGGCACAGGTGTCACAATATTATATTATATTATTATTACTATTACTACCGTCTCCATCATCACATTCATGGATATGGATTCATCCAGAAATCTATATTGCACTCGTCGTACTTCCAGATGAGTCACTCTCCCACCTGTCTCATTCTTTCACTACTCTCTAAAATTTCCTCACCAAATGTCCTAAGTTCTTGTACATTGTCTGAACTCATTGGGGGAGCAGGTTCTAGGACTGGGTTCGGAATCTGGGGTGCGGGTTCTTGATATGGAAGGGTAGGTGCCTGAAATGGGTAAGGATTCTCTAAGATCTCCCTAACGTATACATCGTTGTCGTAATAGGGATCTAGAGGATTTAACCCTGGGTAGGCTCCTAGGTTTTGCATGGGCATGTCTTCATGTATCGGGTAACGTTGCACATAGTCCCTATTGTCGTCCCACCATGGGTCATAATTTGGGTCTAAGAGGTTTGGTGCAGGTACCTTAGGTATCTCTTTCGGGTCGAAATCATGCATTTCTACTTGATTTTCAGGGTTTTCTATTTCCATTGGTTGGTCAGGAAGTGGTGGTTGGGGTTGGGGTGCTATCATTTGTTCCAGGTTAGGGTCAGTTGTTGTAGTGGCTAAGATATGGATGTTGGCTATACCCCTATTAAGCATGTCTTGGGTATGGGCATCCGTCTCTCTTTTGACTGCTGCTAGTGCTCTCTGGTCTCGTAACTTTTTCATACGTTTCCTACGCTCATGGGCTCCCCTACTGAACCATCCTCTCTTTTTCTGAGGGAATAGCTCTTCAGACTAAGCCTTAAACACGAATATTCCTTCTTCAGTATCAGCAGAGTACCTGATATTCACTAATTCATACATATTTTATTCCCCCATTTTATCCCCATTTTATGCATTTTCGGCCGTAAAACCGTCATTCGGATACTTAATCAAGTATACTTTTGTTTACAGACCTAAAACAGCATACCAGACAAGATGATAGTGAAAACGATGACTTTCCTGATGAAACGACAAAGCTGCGAACATTCTGTTAAGAAAACTGACCAGGGCATTTTGCACGGTCGTGCGACTCATGGAACGACCGTGCATATCCGACAAACCAGCCCAGCCCGGCAGTGAATGAGGGTGCAATCCGGAGTGCAAGCCTTTCTCGGCATTGCACGACCCTACCACTAAACGAACGACCGTGCAACCTCGATGACCAAGCCAGCCCGGAACTGCACCACCAGTGCAGTTGCACGTGCCACCCAAGCCTGGCAATGCACGAACGTGCCATCCATGGAACAGTCGTGCGGCTACGAAGACTGGTCAAGATCTGTGATGTCATGCGGTATGGTGAACAGTAACCCCAATAATGCATAAAGTGAACGGTCGTGCCAATAAAGTGCACGACCGTGCGAGATCGAAAAGTTACAAAAAACATGCAGAAACATTCTGCTCGTAACTCTGGAATTTTGGAGAGCAATTCAGGCGATTTTCAGGCTCCAGAGGCGTTAGCTTTCACTCGGATTCAAGCCACATTGTCCCGTTTAGCTCGATTACTATCCGGATTCTTAATCTAGTGCTTGTTTATGGTTTGGTTTTCTAATCTTTCCATAATTTTGTTAATCTTTCAAGCATTTAGATTAATGTTTATGTATTATTGTAGCCTTTGGGCAAAAACACAACAATCCCTTGCTTGATTATAACCATTAGTATGTTAATCTTTGTTTGTAATGACACTTGGAAGTATTTTCTATGTTAATCTTTGATGATTAGTTTGCAACCTTGTTATTGATATTGATTTCTTGATTATAAGTAACTTTGTTGGATGATTGGTATTTGGTTAGTTAAGATAGTTGAAAAATGAAGCTTAATTAATCTTGTATTAGTAAACTTTAAACTTGGTTAACTAGTTTAGCTTGGTTAAAATGTGTGCACCATGATACTAGAAATGGTTAGTGGTTTAATAAAATGTAATTATTATTAATCAAGAAAGCTTGCCGTCACATAAGGACCTTAACGGGTTAAATGGTGTCGTTATAAATTCTTGCCATGATTTGTTAGCTTAGTTAGTAGTTTAGGCCAAAATTGCTATCTTGGTGAATTTATGTGCAAGATTTGTAAAATGAACTCGGTTGTGATTTAATCTAGTTTATGCTTGTCTCGGTGGTTGCATTGTGTTTATCGGTGTCGCTTTCCTTGTTTAAGTGAGGTTAGAAAACTCCTAACGGATGACTAACTTATTTTTAAGAGATTTTCATAGACATTCATCAATTGCACGTTAAAGAACAATTTTAAGTGGTTAAAGTGTGTTTATCGTTTTAACTTTCCGAATGATTGTCATGTTAGGATTCCCGAAAGGGATACTAATTTTCTCAAAATTGGAGAATTGATCAAATGCTTCTAGTGCCAAAACTGACTTGGTTGACAAGATTTGGTTGTGTATTAAGCAAGGCTATTTATCTATTTTCATATTTGAAATCTATTATGTTTTTATAAGTATTTGTTTATGCTTATTTTAGTTTATTAAAAATCAAACAACTTATGTTTTTACCGGTAGTTTAGTGACAAAGGTCTAGTATTATTCCTCCGCCCATTTCCTTGGATCGATACTTGGTTCTTACCGATACTTTACTACATATATGACGGGGTACACTTGCCTCTTTCGTGTGTGTTTTGATGTTAAAGTAATAATCACTTTTATAAATTTAAAACCAAATCGTGTGTAATTTCATTATAAAAATATGTGTAGTCGCGCACACGTCAAGTTTTTGGCGCCGTTGCCGGGGATATTGGCGAGCTTTAGGAACGACCCGAGTGATTGTTTTATCGGTGTATATACTTGTTAATATTTGTGAATACTTTCTTGATTAGTTATTTGTTTATTTTTTTGTTAATATTTCTTGATTTTAATTCAATTTATTCGGTTTCCAAGTTTATTTTGTACACATGTAAAAAAAATTTCTATTTATTTGTTCGATTCGAATTTATTTATTTATTTATTCTTTGGATTTTCGGTTTTGAAAAATCATTTTTCTTATTAACCGATTCGATTATTTTTATTGTTGTAATTTTTATAAAATTTCGGGCCCATTTTCGAATTTTTATAAAATTTTCAGCCCATTTAAAATAATATTCTGTTTCTTTTCAGCCAAAAAAAAATGGCGTTATTATATTAATAAAATATTCATTGTGTCAAATTTCCGTTTGCAGGTTGATGTTCTCAACACCCGTTCCCGATCCTGTTGAGCCGTCAGAAGAACCCGAGCGCGATCTGAGAAGACGTCTTCGTGCGAGAGGGCGTGCGGTTGGGCTGCTACTCGCAACTGGTGAGCAGGAGCATGTAGTACCCGCTGAAGCCGAGGGCTCAGGGGCAGCAAGAAACGCAACCATGGCGGACGATGAACGATCTTTGAATGAATCAAATCAGCCCGGAGCGACAGGCCTGGAGCCGAGTATCCTTCAGCCTACTATTGATGCACCTACATTTGAAATTAGATCTAGTATTATTAACATGGTGCAAAATTCAGTACAGTTTGACGGGCGTGAGCCTGAGGATCCCGGGAGACATATCGCTGCTTTTCTCGCTATTTGTTCGACATTTAGAATTACGGGTGTGTCGGAGGATGCAATTCGGTTGAGGTTGTTTCCTTTCTCGTTGCGTGACAAAGCTAGAGCTTGGCTTATGTCACTTCCAGCTGGGTCCATCAGGACCTGGAATGGGTTGGCGGAGCAGTTTATGAAAAAATATTTTCCACCTGAGAAAACAACCAAGCTACGGAACCGGATTGTTTCCTTTCGCCAAGATGAGGGAGAGTCGTTGCACACGGCTTGGGAGAGATTTAAGGATCTGTTACTTGATGTTCCACATCATGGCTTCTCCAAGAGACAGCTGGTCTTGACATTCTATCAAGGGCTTAGCTACAATACGCAGGAGCGATTAGACATGAACGCAGGAGGCAATATAGGAACGAAGACGCTGAATGAGGCGTATGATATCATTGAAAAAGCTGCGTTGAAGTCTAGCTCGCATCGCGAAGGAGATAGAGGCCGGGTTACATCATCATCATCAGCGCCCCGCGCAGGAGTTCATGCTGTAGACGACTATACGGCCATTACTGCACAAATCTCGGCTCTTGCATCGAAATTCGACAGGTCCCAGATGGTTGCGCAGGCTGGCTCGGGATGTGACCAGTGTGGAGTGTCACACGAGCCTGGTGCATGCTTTCAGGGAGTCGTGTATGAGGGCCACGAAGAAGTGGATTTAGTGAGTAATCAGGTGAGGCCACAGAACAACCCGTACAGCAACACCTATAATCCCGGATGGAGAAATCACCCGAATTTTGGGTGGCGAGCGAATACGGGTAATCAAAACCCATTGGGATTTACTCAGCGCGCTCCAGCGCCACCGCAGGGTCAGGGTCAGCAATTCCAGCAATACAACCAACCTTACCAGCAGCGTCCATATTCATATCAGAATCAGGGCACTGGGAGTAGCTCCCAGCAGCAGGCCCCTCAGTCTAGTTCCAAGCTGGAGGATATGATGGCTCAGCTTCTTACTAGCTCCTCGAGTGCGAATCAGTTGGCAGAAACATGATTTCAGCAGAGCGAGGATTGTTTTCTTTCCCATGAGGGGGAAATGAGGAGTCACAAAGCCTCGATTCAGAATATCGAGAACCAGGTTGGTCAGCTGGCTCAGATGATGTCTAAAAGACCCCCAGGTGGTCTTCCAGGCAATACAGAGCAGAATCCGAAGGGGTGTGGTAATGACCCGCACATGTAACAAGTGTGGGGACATGAGTCTTGCTATCGACTCGCCGACAAAAATTTAGTATGAGTCTTGCTATCGACTCGCCGACAAAAATTTAGCATGAGTCTAGCTATCGACTCACCGACAAAAATTTAGCATGAGTCTACGCTACTGACTCGCGGATGAAAAATGTTGCAGGAGCGTCTTTGGCGCTATAAGGGTAAAATTGTCCTTTTTGTGTTTTTGTAGTTTTAGCGTAATTTCGGTATGTTTGGTAGTTTACGTTAGTTTGTACAATTTTTATACGTACCGAGCGTAGGTTCTATGTTGCAATATGGTTAAAACAGTTTGCGTGTGAAAAAAATGGAGAAAAACGGCCAAAACAGTTGCTGGAAATGGCTTCTGCAGAAAAAACTGATCTGCAGCTGTTGCACGACCGTGCCATGCGTCGCACGACCGTGCGTTTGCGGGCTGGCCTGCACTAGGAGTCGCACCCCCGGTGCATCTCCGAGAACAGCGTGCAGGGTTTGAACAATGTCGGTCATGCACGACCGTGTGAGTTGTCGCACGACCGTGCGAGAGGCAGGGGCAGAATGGTCATTTGTCCAATATAAAAACCCCCATCTGCTTCCATTTCTCATAAGTCGCGAAAACCCTAGTCGCACCAGCCGTTCCAGAGCGATTTCGCCTCAAATCGCACGATTTCTTCGCACGGTTTCACCCATCTCTTCGCACGGTATGTCTTTTCTTGTCGATTTCCTGTTTCTTCTTTGTTTAGGGTAGATTTGTTTGATTCTTCAAGGCTTTTTAGGGTTCCCTTCATAAACACAAGCGAAACCCTAACCCTTGTTAGAATCGTACGTATCGTGAACAACCGGTTGATTCTCTGCCCCCTGTTTGCATAAAAACTTGTTGATTTTTGAAAAATCAGACTGCTCAGAGTCGGGGTTAGAATCTGCAGAAAAAAACATGTCGCACGGACGTTCCTCATGTAGAATGGTCGTGTAGTTCTGGCTTTTCACGATAGTTAGCTGTTGGCTCGGTTATGCACGGTGGTGCCATTGTTCGCACGCCGTGTAGTTACGATATATGTCGGCCACTTCTGCTGTTTCTCGGTGACGCACGGTCGTGCGGTTGGAGGCACGCCCGTGCCAAACGCCCAGTACAGCGAGACAGAACCTTCATAACTTTGTGTTCTGCTGTTCCAAATTAAATTTTTTATGTTTCTCCTGTTCTTAATATCATTCCTCATTACAGATGGATCATCCCTTCTTGCAATTCAATGAAAACAATGAGAGAGAGGCTCTTTGTATCCCGAAACGTAATGAATTATGGAATAGGCGGGGGCAGTTTGGCATCCCCGGAGGCTAGATTGGGATGTTATGAGAGATCTAAATCAGCGTGAAAGGCTAGAAAACATGCTTACTATTCCGCTTTCGCGTCTAATCTCTATCGACCGACCCATCTATCATGAGCTAACGATAGAATTTTTCTCCACCTATTCATACGAAAAGCCGAAAGCATATCAAAATCCAGACTTTCGCTACAGAGAGAGGATCACTTTCAGATTGGGGAGACGTTGGCACCATTGGTCGGTGGGTAGATTGGGTCGGAGGCTTGGGATTTACACACATGACGACATGGATTCAGAGTTCTTCACCGATGATTTCACCTTCCCGAGCGATGAAGCATGGGCCGCGTGTTGGGCTCAAAATGCAGTTGGTGGCCAATACGACCCAAGGATGTCAAAAGTTTCACGATTGAGAGACCCTTTGCATCGAGTGATGCATCATATATTCAGCCACACCATTTGTGGCCGTATGGATAGTTTGGGGAACTGTCCAATGCCAGATCTGATATTTCTTTATGCACTGGTTGATGGGGTACACATCAACCTAGCTGTGAGGATGGCGGAATATTTTGTGAAAAGCTCAGGGAGAAAGCCCAACAGTCAGATTCACGGCGGTCAGTATGTGACCGAAATTGCTTACAACTTAGGGTTGATGACTGATGAGGTACTTGAGGGTCTTACTTTGGTGACCAATGGTGTATCTGTTGATATTCGGTCATTGAAGGCGATGGGGTTGATTGCTGAGTTAGATCACGGGGATCGTTTGAAGGGTTTAAACAACGAGGTCCGGGACCCGTTGCCTCCGGCTGAGGAGGAAGATGAGGATGAGGAGATGCATGATGAGGAGCAGCAACACGAGCAGCATGGACCACAGACACCACCACATTCCCCACTGCATCATGGATTCCACCAGCACCAGGATTGGCCGGAGGGCATCCCGTCTTACCCTGAGTTTTACCAGCAGTTCCAACAAATGCAAGTTAACCAGGAGCAGCATGGGATTTATATAGACCAGATCAGGGCTAGTCAGGACCAGATCAGGGCGAACCAGGACAGCTTGTACCAGGGGGTGCAAGCTGGGTTCTCATACCTGTTCGGGGAGATGCATAATGCCTATCCCGACTACTTTCAGCAGCCCCCACAGTTCCCATACGGGAACCCACCTGGTTATGGAGATGCAGGCCCTTCCTACACGAGAGATGATGCTGGTGGCGATGACTAGGAGACGGTGGAGTTGATCGGTGGTGGTTTTATTATTTCAGTACTTTATATTTTGGGGTGTTCATTTTGGTTGTTATTTCAAACACCCTCGGTTATGTACTCTTTATTTTCAAGCACTTTACTTTATTTGTCATGTCTTTTGTTTGGATTTTAGTACTTCTATTTATGTAAATTATGGTTTATTTGGGTTTAAATTTATTTCTGTTCTGTTTTGCTGTACCATGTGACATACTTGCAGATTTTGGCTATCAAATCTTGGACCGGAGCACATCACAGATACAGTTTGGAAGTCTCGTTGCATCACAATCATCTTGAGGGGAGTATTATTCTCCTTTATCTCTATATTTCGGGTTTCGCATTGGGGACAATGCGAAGTTCAAGTGTGGGGAGGGGTTTAACTTGTTAACTTTGTTTGTCCTAAAAAAAATCAGAAAAATCATTCAAAAATATCTGTATTTTGTACATATTATTTTTAGTAAATAAACCGGTTGGTTGTGTTTTAGAAAGCTTCGGACATGATAAAAGCTCGACAAGCAAAATAAATTTTGAAAAAGAAAACCGGAAAGCGTGACAAACAAAGAAAGACTTGCATGATAGTTTTCACACTTTTACCCATTCCTTCCGTTATGTGAGCATATTTGAGCCTTGAAATTGTTATATATTTGTTCATTTCGGAGTAGGAGTGAGCCGGATGTCATGTGTAATTTAGAACTTGTCACTATCATGCTTGTTAAGACCATGAACTTGCGGAATTGTGTAGAAGTGATAGAGGCACTTAGTTTACCACTTTGTTGTTAGCCTTGTTCTTTGTGTTGTGTTTCCCGTAAACCTTACATTACCCTTTAGGATTAACCATGTCGAGCCTTCCCGTTTACCTTTGTTTACCCAACATAATCGCCCACTTTGCCAAATTTAGCCTTTTTATGTTTTAAACCTTTTAGTGTTGAAACTCGGTCAAAAGCATCGTTTAACTAGCGCTTGTTATTGTTTTTTGTACAAATTCGTTTTTAGTTTGAAAAAAAACAGAAAAACAGAAAATAAAACACCCTAAAATAGGGTGAATTCGACAAAAATCGAGCAATTTTGAATGCTTAAATGTTGAAATTTCGTTGAAGCGCTCGATATCGCAAAAGTCGACCTTTTAAGGCTTATGTATGTATTGTATTGCGCTAGTTAAATGCTAAAACCGAGTTTTAACCATTTCGCCACTTTAAATATCCCTTTCCATACCCATCACCCAAGCCTAACGTTACAACCCCGTAAAGTCCTCTTGATTTGCACTTTTTCGCATGTTAGTTGGTGGAGACGAGATCTTACGACAAGCTTATGATATTACACATTTCGTTGACGAGGCATTGAGTGTTTGCACATACACATTTTATGTATGTTTCACAAATAAAACCGAGTGTGTGTGAACATTGTGAGTTGTGTGAAGATTAGCATGTTAAGTCAATTGAAAGTGAAGTAACGGCTTTTTGGTTATCCATATATATTTGCATATGCTTGTTTGGTTTGATTCATTTGATGTTGTCTTTCAAAAAGTCGGCTAGCCGTTTGTTGTTGTTGTTTCAATAAATAGTTTGTAAATACTCGTTCTTGTTTGATTCTAGTTTTTATTGCATTTTTAGTTTAGCTTGCTTGAGGACAAGCAAGGTTCAAGTGTGGGGAGATTTGATATTCACTAATTCATACATATTTTAGTCCCCCATTTTATCCCCATTTTATGTGTTTTCGGCCGTAAAACCGTCATTCGGATACTTAATCAAGTATACTTTTGTTTACAGGCCTAAAACAGCATACCAGACAAGATGATAGTGAAAACGAGGACTTTCCGGATGAAACGACAAAGCTGTGAACATTCTGTTAAGAAAACTGACTTGGGCATTTTGCACAGTCGTGCGACTCATGGAACGACCGTGCATATCCGACAAACCAGCCCAGCCCGGCAGTGAACGAGGGTGCAATCCGGAGTGCAAGCCTTTCTCGGCATTGCACGACCCTGCCACTAAACGAACGACCGTGCAACCTCGATGACCAAGCCAGCCCGGAACTGCACCACCAGTGCAGTTGCACGTGCCACCCAAGCCCGGCAATGCACGAACGTGCCGTCCATGAAACGGTCGTGCGGCTACGAAGACTGGTCAAGATCTGTGATGTCATGCGGTATGGTGAACAGTAACCCCAATAATGCATAAAGTGAACGGTCGTGCCAATAAAGTGCACGACCGTGCGAGATCGAAAAGTTATAAAAAAACATGCAGAAACATTCTGCTCGTAACTCTGGAATTTTGGAGAGCAATTCAGGCGATTTTCAGGCTCCGGAGGCGTTAGCTTTCACCCGGATTCAAGCCACATTGTCCCGTTTAGCTCGATTACTATCCGGATTCTTAATCTAGTGCTTGTTTATGGTTTGGTTTTCTAATCTTTCCATAATTTTGTTAATCTTTCAAGCATTTAGATAAATGTTTATGTATTATTGTAGCCTTTGGGCAAAAACACAACAATCCCTTGCTTGATTATAACCATTAGTATGTTAATCTTTGTTTGTAATGACACTTGGAAGTATTTTCTATGTTAATCTTTGATGATTAGTTTGCAACCTTGTTATTGATATTGATTTCTTGATTATAAGTAATTTTGTTGGATGATTGGTATTTGGTTAGTTAAGATAGTTGAAAAATGAAGCTTAATTAATCTTGTATTAGTAAACTTTAAACTTGGTTAACTAGTTTAGCTTGGTTAAAATGTGTGCACCATGATACTAGAAATGGTTAGTGGTTTAATAAAATGTAATTATTGTTAATCAAGAAAGCTTGCCGTCACATAAGGACCTTAACGGGTTAAATGGTGTCGTTATAAATTCTTGCCATGATTTGTTAGCTTAGTTAGTAGTTTAGGCCAAAATTGCTATCTTGGTGAATTTATGTGCAAGATTTGTAAAATGAACTCGGTTGTGATTTAATCTAGTTTATGCTTGTCTCGGTGGTTGCATTGTGTTTATCGGTGTCGCTTTCCTTGTTTAAGTGAGGTTAGAAAACTCCTAACGGATGACTAACTTATTTTTAAAAGATTTTCATAGACATTCATCAATTGCACGTTAAAGAACAATTTTAGGTGGTTAAAGTGTGTTTATCATTTTAACTTTCCGAATGATTGTCATGTTAGGATTCCCGAAAGGGATACTAATTGTCTCAAAATTGGAGAATTGATCAAATGCTTCTATTGCCAAAACCGACTTAGTTGACAAGCTTTGGTTGTGTATTAAGCAAGGCTATTTATCTATTTTCATATTTGAAATCTATTATGTTTTTATAAGTATTTGTTTATGCTTATTTTAGTTTATTAAAAATCAAACAACTTATGTTTTTACCGGTAGTTTAGTGACAAAGGTCTAGTATTATTCCTCCGCCCATTTCCTTGGATCGATACTTGGTTCTTACCGATACTTTACTACATATATGATGGGGTACACTTGCCTCTTTCGTGTGTGTTTTGATGTTAAAGTAATAATCACTTTTATAAATTTAAAACCAAATCGTGTGTAATTTCATTATAAAAATATGTGTAGTCGCGCACACGTCAGTACCCTGAGAGGGCAGGCTGAGAAGAGGCACCTTCGCTTCTAGGCGAACCAGACAATTGACGGTACGCGTCAGATGGTCCTTGGTCGCTCATATTGTAAACTAACAAATAGTCAAATAACAAATAACAAGAAATACAATTATGCACGTATTCCCGTAATTTATTTCCTAACAAATTGAATTTTGGTGTCAGCAGAACTGTAAGATCCCGAAAATACAAATACTTAAATTACAATTATGTTGCAAATAAATTTGTAAAATAAACTAACTAGGAATGGCACTAACCTAGCTAGATGATGACTTATAAGTAGTTAAAGGATTAAAACAAAACAAAAATGAAAGTTAAGGGACTGAAAGTGTTAAAATTGAAATTAGATTTAATTAATAACCAAAACACACACAAAAGGTGTGTTTGGTCGACTGAAACACAGGGGGGGCGACCTGGAGCTTTTCTTCAAGCCCTAAACTCTCCTAAATCTCACAAATTGAAGGTCAAGATCAGTCCCAAAATGAAATTAGAACCTGGATTAGTGATCCTCATTGCAAGGGGGTTATAAGGTATGTAAAATTTGAAGAAAATTCTCTACTTGAAATTCTAATGAAATTGGGAAATCCGAAATTTGATGATGCATGTTTGTTATTTGGATAGAGTAGGGATGATATAGTGTCTAGGAGTAAAACCTAGACAACAACATGTGAAATCATGTCTAAATTCTGAAAATTTCATGAACATGTTAGAAGTGATTCATGGGTTTTGTGAGAAATTGATAAACACTAGGGTTTAGAGCATTATTCTAGTGTAAAATGGTTCATAGAAAAGGATTACTGAAATATGAATGTTAAATTTTATATATGAAAGCTTGATTGATGTAAATCCGGGCTAAATGATAAGTTAGGGACTTGTTATATAGTCATGAAAATTTTTTCCCTTAAAGTGTTCGTAGAAATGCCTCAAAGAAGGCTTGAAACTGAAATTTAGAGTTGAAACGCATAATTGTGATGTTTAGGCAAATTATGCGACATATGATTTAAAAGGAGTTCTAAACGTATCATGAATCGAACTCTATAAGAAAAGATACCGGAGCGTCGAGTGGACAAGCCGGTGGCGACTTGCGTTTGAAGGGCGTGCATTGAAGGTATGTAACTCGATTCGTTACATTGAGTAATTTGATAACTAGAATATGTTTAGTTGTGTTGTTAAATAAAGGTTATGTTCATTGAAACGACAAGGTTTGTTACTTGAATGAATAGGTTAAAATCGGTTAAAAGTCCTTTGGTTGTCATTATAATGGTGGATTCCATAGATGAGCCAAACGAGTCGAATAGTTAATTAGTACGTAGCTAAACGCTTCGTTAATATGGTTATTTGGTACTTTGTTATTGTTAATGATATGAATATTAGAATACGAGATTTTGATAGTTTGGTTTGTTGAATGATTAACTTCCTAAGGGCAAACTAACGAGTCATTAAGAGAAGGTATAAACCGAGTAACGGTCGTATCTTACTCGAAGATTTCGAACCCGAGTGATGGATAGTGATTTACTAAATACACAAACCGGTGATGGGAGCGTGGGTGTTGAAGATAAGGAACCCATGATTTGGGACTTCTTATTAAGAAGTGATATCCCGTCCATGCGAGTTTGGGTGAAATGAATAATTGGGTTAAAACAACAAAGTTACAGAAGCTACCGTAAGTTACGGTATCTACCGTAACTTACGGTAGAAATCAAAATGTTACGGCAGTTCTCTACTGCCTTACGGCAGACCAAAGTTATCCAGCAACTACCGTAAGTTACGGTAGCTACCGTAAGTTACGGTAGAGCCCATACATTTTTGTTAAACTTTGCATATCCTAGCTAATCGAATTCGTTATTGAGCGTAGTTTCGATTAAGCAATATTTCTAAGAACTCTAACACTAATTTTTGTTAATAATCTCCAGCTTTCAGGTATTGCAAGTATGTGGACGATGATCAAGTTGATGCTTCAAGAACCGAACACTAAACTTTTGGATGCTTCCGCACTAAATAAATCTAGTTAAACTATGTAGTTTTGTAATCACTACTGAATGACTTATGTTTGAAACTAGTTATTTGACTATGTTAATCACTATGATGAAGTATAACTTAGTTTACCAACTAAGTTTTTGTTAGTTAAATTTCTTTTTTTACAAATTCCGCATTTTTTATGAAATAAAAAGACGGGTGTTACAAGTTGGTAATCAGAGCTTAAGGTTGTCAACAAAGTGTTTGGTTCAAGCTTGATCGATCGTCCGGTAAGAATTAATTAATTATTTTAGTAGATCCTATCTTATGTGAGAAATGAGATGCGAATTAATGTGCATGGGAAGAGCGTGTTAACACACTCAAACCCGGAAAATGCACCAAAAGTGAACGGTTAAAGCAAGTTAGGAACTTGGCTAAACCGAAGCAAATAAAGCTACGTTATAAATGAAATGTTTGACGTTTATTGTAAACATTTCAGTTTCAAGATGTCGAAAGTAAATGATAATGATCCGGTGCCGACAAGCACCGAACAAATGAAAGAGATAATTGTCGAAGAAGTGGGGAAGGCAATTGAAGGTAGTCTATCCGGGTTTATAGACAAAATTCAAAACACGGTGTTGTCACTTGTCGAAGAGCGAGTCAAAAGGTTGGAAGATAGTGTCAACCTTATGAAAGAGAAATCGGGAGAACGTAAGGGATGTTCGTACAAAGAGTTTATGGCATGTAAACCGCCAATCTACAATGGGGAGGTGGACCCGATAATATGCCAGAGATGGTTGAGCGATGTTGAAGGAGTGTTTGAAAGGACCCATTGTGACGAAAGTGACTTTGTTGCTTACGGAACGGGTCAGTTGAGAGGTCAAGCCAAAGATTGGTGGGACAATAAAAAGAAGGAAATGGGGGCCGAAGCGGCAAGGGCCATGACATGGGAGGAGTTTAAGACACCGTTTCTTAAACATCATAGTCCCAAGGCAGTCATTAATAGAATTAAGGAAGAGTTCATGCAACTTAGGCACAAGGGCGAGACCATAGACAAGATTACGGCGACGTTTATGGATAAGATGAAGTTTTGCAATGAATTGGTGATGAATGAAGAACAGAATATATACTACTACTATAACATGTTGAGCGCCGAGTATAGGGAGTTTATGACTCCTTCAAAATACGAGACCCTTACCGAGATCATAAACGTTGCTCGGGAACGGGAAATCGAGTTAAAGAAACAAGTTGAAAGGGGTGAGCGAAGGGCACAGGATGCGAATCCAAGCCCTACAAAGAAAGCTCGAACTGTGGAATCGGAAAAGAAAGTGGATGCTAAAGGCGGGTCGCCAAGTTGCAAGGTGTGTGGAAAGGGGCACAAGGGTGAGTGTCGCTTCAAAGACAAGCCGTGTCCGGTATGTGGGAAGACGGGACACACCGCATCGTTATGTCCCGGAAAGGTTTCTGTTTGCTATAAATGTTACCAGCCTGGCCACAAAAAGTCTGAATGCCCAGAATTGGTTGGAAAGAGAGACACTAAAGAATCTCCAACGGAAGCTCCAAAGGCGAAAGCTAGGTCTTTCCAACTTACAGCAATTGAAGCAAAGACAGAACCCGATGTGGTCTCAGGTATATTCACAATTAACTCAATTCCGGCACGTGTATTGTTTGATACGGGTGCGAATAAATCCTTCATTTCGCATGGATTTATTCGACATCCTTCATTTGTATTGACGAAATTATATGTGCCCTTAGAAGTTGAAATAGGGGACAACAAAAGTTTTATAGTTTGTGATATTTGTCGAGGCTGCAAATTAAGCATCGATGATGAAGAATACTTGATAGACCTAATCCCGATGTCAATGGGGGAGTTTCAAGTAGTAGTTGGGATGGATTGGCTATCTCAGCACCACGCAAAGGTCGTGTGTTTTCGTAAGGAGATAAAGCTAACATCTCCGAGCGGGAAACACGTCACAATTTATGGCGAAAAAGGAGGAAATCCTATAATATGCTCGATGATTAAAGCTCACAAGCTCATGAGGCATGGATGTAAAGCATTTATGATATACGCGAACAAGCCCGAGAAAGAATTCCCGAAGATTGGAGATGTACCAGTAGTACATGACTTTGAAGATGTATTTCCGGATGATTTACCGGGAATGCCGCCCGAGCGGGAGGTAGAGTTCGGAATTGAATTAGTTCCGGGCGCGAAACCCGTAGCAAAAGCACCATACCGACTCGCACCATCAGAATTACAAGAATTAATGTCGCAAATTCAAGACTTGCTTGATAAAGGATTCATAAGGCCGAGTGTGTCTCCTTGGGGCGCGCCCGTGCTATTCGTGAAAAAGAAGGACGGAAGCATGCGCATGTGTATCGATTACCGGGAGTTGAATAAACTCACTGTAAAGAATCGATACCCGCTTCCGAGAATAGACGATCTATTAGACCAATTACAAGGTGCAAACTGGTTTTCAAAAATTGACCTTAGATCGAGGTATCACCAACTAAGAGTCAAGGAGGAGGATGTACCGAAGACGGCTTTCCGCACGAGATACGGACATTACGAGTTCCTCGTGATGTCATTTGGACTGAAAAATGCACCCGCGGCTTTCATGGACCTCATGAACCGGGTTTGTAAGCCGATGTTGGATAAATCGGTAATTGTGTTTATTGACGATATTCTGGTATACTCAAAAATTGAATCAGAACATGCACGCCACTTACAAGAGGTGGTAGAGACACTTAGACGAGAAAGGTTGT
>JARYGA010035889.1:0-22943 GCA_030545235.1 Helianthus tuberosus | reverse complement strand
GTATTTCATTCAAAAACAAAAATCCAAAAAGATTTTCAGAGTGTTTTAGCATAAAATTTTGAAAATTCAAAAAGATTTTATTTCATCTTGTTTTTTTTAACAACTGATGTTGGAGAGCTGATTTTCAAAATTCCAAGTGCTAAACATGATGAACTATATTGGGTTGGAAAAGTTTGTTGAGAAACTTTGAATGTTACATACAAAATGTTTTTGAAAGAATGTATGTTTAGTAAATCAAAGTCATTCATTTGAACTTGATATAACTATAACAGATTAATGAATGTGTGATTTCTACCAAGTAAGTTTCGTAAATCTAAGTGTTATTGATGCGTGTGAAGTGTCGTATATTTTAGGTGTATATTTTAAGCCCTTTTTAACACTTATTTTAGCCAAGTTTTAAATTTATAAAACACGATATTTCACTAACACTAAACACACATATGGGCAAGTGCACCCATCGTTGAGTGTAGTATAGCGTTGGTAAGATACCGAGGTCGTCCAAGGACACAAGAGCTTTTAGTACCGGTTTATCCTCAACGTCTAACCAAAATAAAAGTTTAGAAAAATGTTTTAAACTAAGAAAAATAAAACTAACTAAAATGCTGAAAATAAAATAAAAATAAAAACAGATAGACAAGATGAATCACTTGGTTCCGACTCGTATCTAGTATAACCTTTGATTATTTCCGCACTTTTGCACATAATTAAGAGATTATCTTAGTTATTGTAGTAGGCCCCTCTTTTGAAGGCGACGTTACCCTCACCCCAGTAGTTTGAGTCAGCAGGGATACAATCCTAAAAGGGTGGATTATTGGAAGATAATGAATTAAGTTATTAATGCAGTATTGTGGTAGGCCCCGCTTTTGGCGGTGACGTTACCCTCGGCTAAGTAGTCTGAGTCAGCAGGGATACAGTCCTAAATAGCCGGGTTATAGTATTAATAGTAGTTAACTTATGAGGGGGTCAAAGAGTTTGGACCCCCGCCATCCAATACCGTGAAGTATTGAAGGAGGTCCTACTAAATTTGACCCAGGTCCATTGCAGGACCTCTAAACGCTGAACAATGGCAAGACCTTTACCAAATCGTTCCCTTAACCCCCTACCAGGTAGCCAACATATCTCCATATAGACCGTGGAGATATGAATGGTGAAAATCCTTTATTTTATATAGACAGTAAAATAATGCCAAGACACCACGGACAAACGATAAGGAAAGATCACCTTCAACATAAGTAACTAGTTATTAAAGTCATTAATACAAAACCAAATAAAAAGTGCAAAAGATTAGAAATAAAAAAGTATTATACTAGACACTTTGTCTTCACCAAGTGATGTAAGAGACTTAGGCAAACATGGCCTTGATTGTCAAGAACTCTTACGATCAATCTTGGATCCCGAGACGACTCACACACTCTACGATGGACAATGGATGATGGTGGTGGATGATGGTGTTGTGATGGTGGTGGGTGGTGGATGAAGTGTGAGAGAGGTGGTGTGCCAAGGGATGAGTTGAAATGAAACCAAGCACCCCTATTTATAGGCTGAACAGAAGGCTGGGCACGGCCCCGTGTCCGCTGGGCACGGCCCCGTGCCCGTCTGACACTCTCTCTCTTCATTAATTGTAATTCGCAATTACAATTAATGCGCCTGCAGTACTTTCGGCACGCCCCCGTGTCCGCTGGGCACGGCCCCGTGGTGGGCAACAGAAGCTTCTATAGGTTTGTCTTTTCTGCTGGCACTTGGGCACGCCCCGTGCTCACTGGACACGCCCCGTGTTCGCTGGACACGCCCCGTGTTCGCTGGACACGCCCCGTGTTGAGCTGAGCACACCCCGTGCTCAGCTGGGCACAACCCCATGCTCAGCTTTTCTTCTTGTTTTTGCTTTGTGAGATGCTGTCTAGGAGTCGGGCACGCCACGTTTCTTCCTTTTCTTCGTATTTATGTTGGTTTTGGCTGTATATTTGTTCCTTTTGTTCGTTTAAGCTCATTTGACCCTGTAAATTCAAAAGGAAGACAAAAACACACTTTTTCCAACATTAGTACTAAAAAAGGGTTAGTTTTATGCCTTATTTGATGTAATTTATTTGTTGCATTTTACACACATCAGTTATAAATTTGTGAAAACTTATGTTAAGGGTAGAGGATATGCAGGTTAATTAGGTCTCAAATCTTGAGCAGATGCAGAATAAAGCCGAGATTTGATTCTGAACTAGTGAACTTGTGAAAGCCAGACTATGATCCCGACAGCTTAAGGGGGAGTCTGCAAGCAAAGAAAGAACTTCATTGCAAAAAGAATGTTAAAGTTTGAACCAGAATTTAAGTCCCAGCTTACTGAGAGGGGGAGTCTGCGAAAGGGGGAGTCAGAATTCTGGATCAACACTCAAAGGGGAGTTTGAAGATATAGATTGAATGAAGCTTTTACAATGTCAAGACAATTTTGGAAAGAGACTAAGACTAAAGACTCGACGCCAAAGACTTCGTCAACATCCAAGGGGGAGTCTGTTGGTGCATCTAGTGTCTGTTAACTTCGTCTTAATCGAGTCTTATGTCTAGATTAGATAAACGAGTGCACAACAGGGATCAAATTAGGGTTTGTTGTTGTTAAAGCATGTAATTTCGTTTGAAAGTAACATGAGCATGTTCAAACGAAATTAACCAAAGTAATTTCGTTTGAACAGGAACATGTCACCCTCAAACGAAATCACATCAACTATAAATAGGAGTTGTGTATGTCTCATTTGAAACGGAATTAAGAGTTTGAGAGCTGAGGTGCTGCCCGATTTTTGTCAGAATTGATTGTAAAAGCTCTGGAAATCAGTAATAGATAAATATTAGAAAGGAACAAGCTGTGTTGACGTCATTTACATTGATTCCGCCTTTGTATTTGATGATGAACTACTCATACTCACTGTTTAGGGTCACACGACGATCCAACATGTGCGATACGTTTGGATTTACGGAGCACGAACAACGAGGCAGAATATGAAGTGTTTCTGGCAGGCCTCCGTTTAGCACTTAAAATGGGAGCGAAAAATCTTGAAGCTAACGTTGATTCAAAATTAGTGGCCGAGCAAGTTAATGGGCACTACGATGCAAAAGGCGAAGCTATGGCGCTATACCTGGAACAAGCGCGAATGCTAATCAGCCAATTCCAAACGTTCAAAATAAATCACATAAACAGAAGCGAGAACAAACATGCGGATGCACGGAGCAAATTAGCCGCCACCAGTTTCAGGCATATAGCAAAAGAGGTGCACATCGAGGTATTATCCAATCCTTTCGTCCCTCTTAAGCAAGTAAACATCATAGAGATTGGCAACCCATCCTGGATGTCCCCGATCATCATGTACCTGCAGCATGGCAAACTCCTAGAAGGAAAAGCGGAAGCTAGGAAGATCCAAAACAAAGCAATAAATTAAGGAATGGCAGACGGGATTCTATACCGCAAGTCATTTATGGGACCGCTCCTACGCTGTGTCGACAAAACAGACGCGCAGTACTTAGTCAGGGAAATCCATGAAGGCTTATGTGGGATACACACTGGACCGCGCATGGTAGTGGCAAAGACAATGAGCGCGGGCTACTATTGGTCGGGGATGCATGTGGACGCGGTAGAATTATTACGAAAATGCGCGGCTTGTCAGCGCCACGCGCCAAAAACCCTCCGCCCAAAAAATCCACTCGTACCGGTCACGTCCACCTGGCCCTTCCAACAATGGGGCATTGATCTTGTTGGACCATTCCCTGACGCGCCGGGCACAGTAAAGTTTATTATCGTAGCAGTAGACTATTTCACAAAATGGGTCGAGGCCAAGGCATTAGCTTCAACCACAGCAATGGTGATCCGTAAATTTATACGGGAACATATTATTTGCAGATTCGGATTACCATTGCGCATCATCTCCGACAACGGCACCAATTTCGCCTCGGAAGATCTTCAGAATTGGTTCAAGGAAATGAAGATCGAGTACAACTTTGCCTCTGTGGCGCACCCACAAGCAAACGGCCAAGTCGAGAGTGTCAACAAACAAATAGTTGAAGGCATAAAAGCGAGGCTTGGGACAGCGCGCAGAGGATGGGTCGATGAGCTCCCAAGCATCTTATGGGCCCATCGTACCATGCCAAAGACCAGTACGGGAGAAACCCCATTCAGTCTTGTCTACGGATCGGAGGCGGTAATCCCAGCCGAAATTGGCCTTCCATCACCGCGCATGCTTGCCATGGAAAAACAAAATAATGAACAGGAACGAAGAATGGATTTAGACCTTCTCGAAGAAAGGCGCGAGAACGCCGCCATTGCTGAAGCAAGATACAAGTCCAAACTTGAAAAGTACTACAACGTGCGTGTACGCGTGTGTACTTTCGTTCCAGGGGACTTTGTCTTACGCGACAATGAAGCCTCCAATGCGGAAAAGCCGGGCAAGCTAGCGCCAAAATGGGAAGGGCCTTACATCATCAACGAGGTCCAAGGAAAAAGGGCATACACCCTAAAAAGAATCGACGGTACACCCGTTCCCCGCACCTGGAACGCGCAGCACCTGCGCAGGTGTTATATATAGCCGAGCTATCCAAACAAATCAGATTTATACAGGCAATGTGTGTAAGGACCTTCAAAAATGTCCTAAAAAGACCCGTAAGTAAAAACCTGGATCCCTGAAACTCCACTGTGCATGAAAAATCAAGAAATCAAAATTTCTGAGTTTCAGGCGGGCCGCGTAAGAGTTGGCTTAGTCTTACACGGGCCGCGTCAACCCTAGGTTTGACCAGATAAGCATTCGGGCCACGTATAACCCATCTGGCAACCCTAACTCGTGACCCAGCAAACCTATGCGTAGACTAGGCGGCCACGCGAGTTGCGTAAAGTTTGGCTTAGGGCTCACGCGGGCCGCGTGAGACCCAAAAATCTACTATAAATAGGAGGGGTTACGAGCAATCCTCTGGTGTCGAAATCATTTCATAAAAACGAAGTTTGGCTGCTCTGAATTCGAAATTACAATTATAATAGCGAGGCGCTACTACGATACAGGGTATTAACTCGATCGCTGCTACGATTCAATGTCCGATCGATTGAAACTATCCAATGGATGTTTAAGTGCTGCCCACATTAGGGTTATGCTTTGTCATTCGTCGTGAATTCGATGGATGTTTAAGTATCGCACTTTGTCATTCGTTGTGAGGGTTTAATCTCGTGAGTTATCGTAAATGTTGTATTAGTTACTGACCTAGTTCGTGTGCATGTTATTTAAATTTAGGTTACAAGGCTAATCAGTAGGCTAAACTCTGCCCGTATAAATCTGCAATGTGAGTCATTCTCTTTTTATCAAAAGTATTTTACAATACTCCAATTTCAAATGTTATAATTACAGGGAGTAAGTCGTGGTTATCTTAATCACTGGCTAGTGGGGTATTGTGCACATTACTAATTTCTCACGGGTTAGGCTAACAAATCCTAACAGTGATAAACGTCACTACTTGGGGAAAGACCCAATAGTGATATGACCATCGTCACCAGGTGACACGGCGCCAGATAAAAATAAGATAGAAGCCATTGTAATCGCTCTTATGCTGTAATTGATAACTAATGTGTCATTTTACATACTTGAATGACTCGCCAGCATTTCCCCGCTGATAAAATATTTTTAAAACATGTTTCAGGCGACCTGCTGTAAATCAAGAAAAACGTGCTAAGGAGCACTAACAAGCTTGAAGATGTGGCTCAGTTAAAATGAATAAACATATTTTAATAAATCAGGGAATTTACTTGTGAAATTCCTCTATTGTAATTTATGGGGTTTATCTCGAATGATAAAATAAAATATTTGGGCATTTTTTAGTTTTAAAAGATCCTGTTAAAATCTTCCGCTGTCGCATCATAGATACCACGGGTTCCTGTCCCGCGGCTCCTGACCGGGTCAAACCGGGGCTGGGGCCGTGACAATGTGTTTTTCTATTTTATTGGCTCTGTGCCTTATTAATGCAAAAGTTATCCTTACACATGTTATTGTTTGTTACAAATTACATATAATTCTTTTGGTTTACGCGAAAACAATATGGTAAACATTGTACGCCTCATGAACAGTCTAAATAAGCACAACCTCGCGCACCTTTTAGACCTACGTTCACACATGAGCACAATACCATTCTCATTCGCTCTACCTAAACAAAGTAATTAAGCATATGTAACATATTGTAATTCAAACACAACTGGTAAACTACCAAGGCATACATGCACGACAGTGCATCAAAAATACCATTAGTGCAGCAAAAGCACTTTAAACAACCATTTACAAAAACACAACAATGTTTCTTCCAAAATACTAGTCGCAAAACAAACATACCTACAACATCAAAAGAGGTATATACCATTCCCCTAAACTTAACCTAATGACGAAGATCAGCAGCAAGCTCGTCGTCAGCAATAACCGGTACCTGACCAGAACGACGTCTGTTCCGGCGATGGTACACTAGCTAGCATCCACCTTTCCGGATAGTCGGGAAACGTGCCATCAAGTCATCGGCAGATAATAAATCAACCCTTTCATCACCAGCGTCTTTTGGCCGGCGAGATTCAAAACCAAAACCCACAGCTGTGGAAGAAACGAAATTAAAAGGTTTTTCGTTTCCGGTAACCACCAGCGGTGGCGAATCAGCAAGAAGAAGGAGACCTTCGGCGGCCTCATAGATCCTCAAGATCTCCAACAATCGTCGGGAACGAGAGGAGTGCCTAGTCTTCATGTTTCCAAATCAGGTAAAAAAAGTTCAAAACCATCAAAGGTATATATAACAGAAGTGCTGACATCGATAAAAGAGAGGTTACAATCATGATCAACTGTCAAATCATCTCCTCTAAACGGCGCCACAGGAAAAAATGTCATGTCTCAATAAATGAAGTCTGACAGCGTCGATACATATACCAAAGCAAGAAGATGAAAAGGTACTGCGTATATTCATTTTTTATTACAAGTGACGTAATAAAACGTCAGATCATGATTAAAGAAGGTCAGACCAATAGAGAGAAATTCGCAAATTTCCTTAACGCTTTCAAGCAAAGGTCATGAGGAGTAAGGAAATCTTCTTTCAGAAGATACTCTATTCCCGCGTAAAAAAAAAAGAAGAAAAAGAAGAGAGGTACAAATATCTTCCCTCATAAGATTTACATCTTTCTAAGAATTATGATTTTTTCAAAGAACCCAAAAATAATGGGCAAAGTGGATCTTCTCATAAAAGATTCTCTACTTTCGCGCCAACAAACCCTATAGCAAAAAAAAAAAAAAAAAACCATCTCTCACATAGTCCAGTGCTCCACTTATTTGCATAAGAGCAACACTAGACTGGGGGGGACTTGAAGGGGTAAGGTCCCAAAAACCTCGTGGCAAGTACTTGAGACCATACCACAACCTCGTCTTTCAGCCTCTTTAGACCTTGCGCGACTGCGCACGGGTCCAACGAAGAGAGCTTAAAAGATAAACAGCAAGTAACACCCGCACGCCAAAAGGAAGTTAATGAACCCTTGCGCCTTTCCCCATAACAAACAAGGATGAAAATCCTAGTTTAACACTTCCGCTTAAATAACACCCAGATTTGGATATTATTTACTAAACTGATACCACACAATAAGGAGTCGCACCGGATTATGGCAATAATCTTCTAGAAGACTCAATCGTGCACCACCAAACGGTTATAACCGTCTGGGACACGTGTCATCATCACAGGTCACCCTGAAATCACGATGATGGCATGGAATTGGAGTAAAACCTCCACTTACCCACTTTCCACGTGGCAACACCCCAGCCGTTGATCTAAATGGCGATCCGTGTGCTGTCACGTCAGATCAAAAAGATTAACGGGGAAAGAAATAACCGCTTACGGAGTTAGTATCTTCCGTTAACATTTTGATAACAGGTTTTCCCGCCCAAACTCCCGGCTATAAATATGAGAATAATTCAGGTATGAACTTCAAGTTACACTCACTTCACCAATACTGCTTCTTCTTCATAAACACATACTTATTCTCACGCCGGAGTGTGGTCACGGAGAGAACCTCCCTTCTCCCCGTGACGAGACTAACGGTGTTCTGTTTTGCAGTATTCATTGGAGAAGAAGATCTGTCCCTTCGAATCAAACAAGAGAGAATCACCCTTTTATGCAGAACCTAACCCCCTAGATAATTTGATTCCGGTCATTTATCCAGTGTTTCTTCAGAAGGGTAATATGGTATAAAAAAAATTGTTTTTGATAAAACTGACAAATAAGCCCAAATCTCAGGGACGATTTTGGCAATTTACTCTTCTAATTATTATAAAGATGTAAATCGGAGAAAATTACAATACAAATGAACATATGCAGAAAACACATATCAAAGGCTTTAGTGTAATCGTCACTAAACATTACAACATAATTAGGAAAGATCAATGAGCGGTAATTTCACATTTTGACATAGATGTTTAGAACATGCTAGCTAGTTAGGAATTTGACTAAGCGACATTTTAAAATATATATTTGTGTGATGAATCATAATTTGATCGAGAACTTCTCCTTTCTTTTTCTTAAAATGGAAAAAATTAAAACCCGATATGTTAAGAAAAATCTAAGATGTTATAAAATGCTGATTGTGTTTTAAACACATGTATTTAAAGTGGTGTTCTAATAATTATCTTTTAAAAGATTAAACAAATTTTAAAAGTAGGACAAAATGGTATGTCTCAAAAGTCGTTGATGCAAAACTATCGTGATTATTCCGTAACTCAGGTCAGATTTATGATGGAGAAAAAAAAACGATAAAAAAAGGGTGGAAAAAGGGGTGTGTGTGTGAGAGACTGTGAGACTGTGTGTAGGGGGGAAAACGATAGAAAGGGAAGAAATACGGAAGAAAAAGGGGTGTGTGTGTGTGTAGGGGGGAAAACGATAGAAAGGGAAGAAATACGGAAGAAAAAAGGGTCGAGGCCGAGGTTTGACGGGGGTGGAGTTGGAAGCAATGACATCATCATTATTTTTTCCTTAGGTACATAAACTATATAGATAAATTGTTTTAAATCCTCCGTATTCCAGCCATTTGCCAAACACAGACTTTATAAATAAAAACATTCAATTTATTTATATTTTCATCTAAATCATTAGTTAATTCTTTTCTATTTCTCTGTTCTAATCAAGGAACCGCAAGTATTAATTTGAAAGTAAAAAACCAACTAGGTGAAATCTTATTCTTTAAAATCAATCTATTCGATTTACACATAACCTATTCGATTTTAACTACTCGAAAAAAGATTAAAATATAAGTATTTGTTCATCAACATTTTTGATATCATCGGTATGATTGATCGAGTGTGCCACGTACACATTGTTGGATCAACTCTTATTGATAAAGAAACAATACTCCCATTTTTTTTCATAAGATTTTAGGCAACATCATACTACTAACATTTTTCATATGAACTCTTTTGGGTTGTCATTATAATAAATGAAACTTCAGAGCTACAATATATACATCCATCAAAGTTAAGTGGTCATTTGGTAACAAAAAATCACTATAAAGCAAATGGGGTTTTCTTCATGCACTCTCGTCAAACTAATAGGCCATCCAGATATTGAGGTGGTTCAAACATGGAGGAGATCTTGGGAGTTCTAGCTACACCAACAGGCGATCGCATTAACAACTTGAGGCAGCAAAAGCCGCATCGGTAATTAGTTACGAATTGTGTTTTTCTATCTTTTGAAAGTATATTTAATGGTGGTTTTTCTTATCAATAGTCATGAAGCAGTGATCATAAGCGCAGAGGGTTCGTACAACATTTCCAATGAAGAAGACCGTAATCGTAACCAGGAGTGAGTTCTTTGACAAATTTCTTAATTATGATTCAACTAGTGTTTTTCTTTTCAAAATCATTTTCTTCCAACCATCAATAAACATGAAGTGCTTCTAATTGTCGTTAAGCCAAATTGCACGTATTAGTTAGTAGTAATGGGTTTTAATGACATTAATCCTTTCAAATTATTGTTAAGCCAAATTACATGGATCTTGTTGTCAGTCATGGAGGATTGGGTGTTTGGATTTTTTTTTTTAAATTAAGGTGTAGGGGAGATGATATTGTGTGTTTTTCTTTTTCTTTTATTTTCATGGATTATTTTTTTTTACTGGAGGATGAATCTTTTGATGGAAGAGAGATGGACTTTGGTGATTCAATTAACAGAGAAGTTTCTCATCGGCTATTTGTTAGGGTGGGAGGGATGCTCCCCTCTAGTTGAGTGGTAAACTTTCACCGGAGCCAATCAAATTCGTCCATCTTAACACCCCTGTCCAACTAAAACCTGCAATTTAAAAAAAAAAAAACAAAATAAAGGGAAAATGTATGATTGGTTGGAAAATAGTGGGACCCACTATACACTCCTCTCTCTCTTCTTCCCTCCTCTCCCCTACAAGCGGTGAACACTCCCCGCACCCTAGCTTGCCACGCGGTGAGATAAGGGCTGGCGACAGTGTTGCCGCGCAGTGAAAGCCCACCCCACACCATTCCCCGCACCCACCCCGTTCACCCTTATTTGTAAAACCAAAAAGCAAACTAGGTTGATTTTTGTTGGCTGCTATATGTTTGTTATAATTAATATATTTTTGAGTTAGTTTTTTAGTTACATTTAAAGTTTTTTATTTGTAAAACCAAAAAGGAAACTAGGTTGATTTTTGTTGGCTGCTATATGTTTGTTATAATTAATATATTTTTGAGTTAGTTTTTTAGTTATATTTAAAGTTTTTTTAGTTAGTTATATTTAAAAAAAAGATACTCATATGACCTATACTTCAAATAGGAAGCGAGGAATATGAAGGTTTCTTTGAATATTGCCAACAATATTTTATTTAATACACTTGGTACACCACTGAACTAATAAAGCATCTTAAAATTGATTTTAATATTTTAAAAGAAAACTTCATACTAAAAATATATAATAGCAACTTCATATCACCTGTGGATAAATACTATATAAAGAAAAAATGTTTTCTGTAAGGCATGGGGTGTAGCTTAACATGTAGGGTGCTAACAATAACATGACATGTTAAACAGTATTGCAAACTACTCCCTTCTTGTGTTAAGGGGTATTAAAGGGATTATGTGTTAGCATGATGTTAAGAGATTGTCTTTATTTGTTTTCCTTTTTTAAACCCAAACCATTACAAGTTTTTATACTCAAACCATTAAAAGAATAAGAGTAAATTACAAGTTTTGTCCTTTATGTATGTCCCAAATTGCAGGCGATGTCCTTTGTCTTTAAAATTGATGAGTTTTGTCCTTAATGTTTGCAAATCTTGCACGTTATGTCCTTTAGGCCTAACCCAGTTTATTTTTTTTTTTGTTAAATCTGGTCACCCAGGGGCATTTTTGTCTTTTTACTCATTTGATTATAGTATTTTAATAAATAAAAGAAAAGAAAATTTAAAAGGTTAATTTATAAATATTGAAAGAAAAACACTTCATTTCATTTGCATCTCCCACACCACAACCAACCCAGGAACCTCCCTTCACGGCATCATCCACCCACCACCAACCCAGCACCTCCCACCACCACAACCACCCGGCATCGCCCACTACCACAACAACCCGAAACCTCCGGCGACCGCCACATCTACCATCACAACAATCTGTAACCACCCACCGATCATCATCACATAACCCCTACCATCGAAACCCAACCTCCGCCACTATCGAAACCCCACAATCACCACCTTAGAAACACTCAGATCGGTGCTCATAAGTACGGCGGCTCATAAGGTACGCCGACGACGGTAAAAGAGGTGGTGAGTGGTGGTTGATGACAGCTAGCAATCACCCCCTAAAACTCACTCTGCTCCACCTCTCACACCTTCCTCCGGCCACCGCACCATCCAATCGAAGATTAAAGCTGCTATTGTGAGTTGTAGCAGTTCATTTTGTTGTGATTGTATAGGTATTTGTTTTGTTGTTTTAACTGGTTTGATGTTTTTTTGGGCTAGTAATTGAATTTTGAGGAATCTATACAGTTGTGAAAAAAGGGCAAATGACACATTGTAGGCGCAACTTGGTGTAAACATTGTAGGCGACCCAACGCCCTTTATGTTTACTGGTTTGGTGTGTTTTGTTGGGCTAGTAATTGGATGTTCAGATTTGGGGATTTTTTTGTTTGGAGATGATTTCGGTTGAGAGAAAGAGAGGGGGGGGGGGGGGGAATTGATGAATGTTTTTGGTTTTTGGTGATGGTGGATCGAAGGGGTAGATGTTGATGGTGATGATGGAGACGGTGGAGTGTGATGGTGGGTCAGGCGATGGTGGAGATAGTGGGTGGTCGGCGGCAGGTGAGGGTGGGAGGTGGTGGCGGCAGGTGGTGGCAAGTGGTGGGTCTGAACTTTTGAAGATGGTGGGGTATTAATTTTATGTTAATTACACAAATTTCTCTAAAAAACGAAATTACAAAAATGCCCTCATGTGCCTTGCACATGACCAGTTTTAACCAAAAAATCTAACTGGGTTTGGTCTAAAGGACATAACGTGCAAGATTTGCAAACATTAAGGACAAAACTCATCAATTTTAAAGACAAAGGACAGCGCCTGCAATTTGGGACATACATAAAGGACAAAACTTGTAATTTACTCAAAGAATAAAGTTAAGGGGAGTGAGGGTGGTCACTAGTGATAGAATTTCATCACTCACAAACATCCAATCAAGTTCTGCCATGTCATCAACCATTATTCTATCTCTCACATCCTTTTTTAGTGGCAATGATCATCACTCACCACCACACCCAACAATTTTCCCCCAACCAACAATTACCCTCATAAAATAAAACCATCACGCCGTGAAGAAAATAACGGAATTTGAATTTATGCGTGTTATCACGCGTGGACTTTGTAGGTGGCGGTGGAAGTTTTGTTTATTCCACGCGTTGTTTTTGGCTATCAGGGTGGATTAACGTTCCACCCCTACCGCCCTAAGGGGATTAAACCGTTTCCTTGATGTGAGGTAGAGTGAAATAGAGAAAAGTAAGTGATGTGACACCTAGGTGGTGTTAAAAAGAGTTAAAGTATACCTCAAGTCCTAATAAAACTTCTTTTAACTTCGCCCCAGAAAAATCGGTACGGCCGGTACCGGTATTATTTTTGTGGCTTTTATTTCGATATGAGGCAGTTACGGTAGTTTTCTCGATACATTTAGGCTATTTGTACAAACTAAAAGTGGTATCATGTTGTAATGTACTTTGTAACTTTTATTTAATTAGGTCAAAAATATTATTTCGTGCTTTGTTTTTTTTAAGAGTAAACTGCCATTTTGGTCCCTGAGGTTTAATCACTTTTGCCAATTTAGTCCAAAACTCAAATCTTTTGCATCTGGGTCCCTGTGGTTTCAGTTTTATTGCCATTTTGGTCCAAAAATGAAATCAGGTCATATTTATCTTATAAAATCCTGCAATTTTATCATTTTCCTCAGGGGCAAATCAGGTCATATTTGTCTTATAAAATCTGGTATTTATTTGTAAAAAAGAAATGACCATTTTGCCCCTGATAAAAAGGACAAAATAGCAGAATTTTATAAGACAAATATGACCTGATTTCATTTTTGGACCAAAATGACAATAAAACCGAAACCACGGGGACCCAGATACAAAAGGTTTGAGTTTTGGACTAAAGTGGCAAAAGTGATCATACCACATGGACCAAAATGGCAGTTTACTTTTTTTTAATTATAGTTTTATGTTTCTTTTTTAGTCAACTATAAATAGATATACATACACAAGAAGGTGTCTCCACCACTCTCCACCACCATCCACTTACCTCCTGAAACCACCTCAGGCGAGCGCCCCTTAACATCTTGAACCCAACCCTTCAGTGTCGCCACCTTCAACCCAACCCTTAACATAACGTGAGACCTATGTCGCCTTCAACCCACCACTTGAAACTTCCTTCGAACCTAACCCTTCACCGCTGTCGCCTTCTTCAACAGATCTATGACGGTGTATTTAGATCTGATACTATTTTGCCAAAGTTCTGCTCCATCGGAACCCTAGAGTTCACCACCCTTCTGTCTCATGCCCGCAATTTCTTTCTCCACTCCCATACCCGGTTTCAAACCCATCGGCGGTCAACTCTCTCCCCACCCGTCTGTCCTAATGCCCCCACGGGGTAGGTTTAGCTCATCATCCAGCAACCCATCTCTATCGATGTCCAACATTTCCTTGCAATTCATTCACCCAAAGAACACAAGGAGTCAGATGTTTGTATTCATCATTCAGTGGCTTCTATTTGGCATCACGAAACACAATTCGATGCTTGTTTAGTGGTCGGTCGGTCGGGCTTACTCCCCTGTAACGGTAGTTAGAACAGAACAGATTACATCTTGCTTTATGATTGAAGAAGAATACGAGCAAATAAAGGCCAATCTCTTTGATCCCAAATAGATTCAGTATCAAATTTGTCGGTTTGGAATCTGGTCTTATTTATAGGAATTTGGACATGAACGATCTTGATTTTGTTATGATTTCCTTCACTATTTTAACATCTAGTCGATATTACTTTATATTAATCAATCGTTGTAATTTTTATTGTTGAAGATTTATTGTTCCAATCGTTGAGAGCCTGCTCGAATCCCCAAACATCGGAGATGAAGAACAACTTGCCAGCAATGGCTCCCCTGCAGAGTAATCCCTGTTACCTTTTCTTCTTTTCTTTTCTTTTCAAAAGGTTTAATTTTCAAAAGGTTATGATTTCCCTATGTTTCTTTTTGAAGTATTGAATCTCCCAACAACCAAGAGGAGCCTGATAATGTGGACGATGATCCAGGAAGAACTGAACAAGAAGCTACAAGGTAAGTAAGATTGATTACGTTTTACTTGTGCCTTTGAAGGTTTGAGATTTTTTATCGTTTTTTCGTGTGTACCAGGTTAAAAGACCATATAGTGGCTCCTATTTTGCTTTCTCCTGTTCTTATACTTTTGGGGATTGTTTTTGGGAAGCTTAAAAAGGGCAACTACACTCCACTTAGCATTGAAAATCCTTTTGTGCTTTTATCTGCTATTGCTTGTGGCCTGGTTTACCTGGCTTTCAGTGTATTGCTTTTGATGTGCGAGCGTTCAGAATACATGATCCTAAAAGGCGTTTATTACATCTTGTGCAATTTGGCATTTGACTCGCTTTTGGTGGTGTTATTCACCACTACCTAAGATCGCACAGCTGCATTATACTTTTGGTGTTACTTGCAAGCGATTTTTAGAGTTAAATGCGATTTTAGTATATGTGGTTTGAGTCATTTTGCTAGTTTAGTCCAAATGTTTTATTTTTTGCCTGTGGGTCCAAAAAGGTTTCAACGTTACCATTTAGTACACTGAGTAACTTCATCCATTTTTTCTGTTAATGGGAAGGGCTATTCGGTCATTTTATATGGCCGAATTGCCCTTCTAGTTAACAGAATTACATATAAAATTACCGAATTGCCCTTCTCGTTAACAGAAAAAATGGATGAAGTTAACTCAGTGGACTAAAATGTCAACGGTGAAATCTTTTTAGACCCACAGGCGAAAAATGAAACGTTTGGACTAAAATGTCAAAATGGCCCAAACCAGAGGGCTAAAAGGGCATTTAACTCCTATTTTTACGTCTATGTGTTTGTGTTTATATTCTTTGGATTCATGGACTTGGCTTTGAGCTGTGTTTGTCTATTGCTGGCTTATCATTATGTATATTTGCTTTTTCCTGTTATTATTTTCATAAATCTTAGATTGATGACCTATTATTTATATGGTATTTCTTCAAGTTACTTTATATAAATATCTTGATGAGTGATTATATTTTATACCATGCCCTTTAATGTTTGAGGATGTGTTGTGAAGATCGATTTGTCGTTGAATCTTTCTCTAACTAAACAAGTTTGTCATGGAGTGACACAATCAAACCGTGATACTTACAGTGGACAACACGTTAACAATATTGATATCATTCACAGTTCTTGGTTTGCAACCCAGGTTTGGTACCTAACCTCCTGGATGATGCTCGCATTGAGGAGGTCAGATACTTGTTCATTTATGGATTTGGCTATTTTCATACTTGAATGTGTTGAGCTTGTTTTCTGCTATGTCACGTGGGACGCAAATCATATCCGATGGTTCATGGTTGCCATGCGAAAACAACATTGTTGCGGAACAGGAGTTGTTTAAGATGGGAGCGGATGTTCTCTAAGATGGCAGGCCCGAGGATGATTGTTTGCTCCGGAAATTTGGGGTTGAGAACGCATTTTTCCGGCTCGGTCCTGGCAGTTGGCTTGGGTATTTTGGTGGGGCGTGCCGCCTCAGTCATGAGGCACTCTCTGTTTGCGTACATAAACGCAACCCCGGACTCTGTTGGAAAAATATTCAATTTCCAACCCAAATATTTTCTATCTGTATTTTTTTTCCGCATGACGCCAGTTAAGAAACACCAAGTCTAATCCACAGGGGATAGGCTAGTAACGTCTCGTCTGTCATCGACTGTTAATGGAGATTGAGTAGAGATAAAATGGCAGATGCTGATTGGCCACACGTCGCTATCGCCTGTACTATTTGTCTCCCCCACGATTGAACATCGTGGGGATCTTCAGGTAGAGTAGCTAGCAGACGCTAATTGGCGACAGGTCCCTTTCACCTTGTAATGTTGGCCTCCTCTAAGCTGACATAGTCCCACGCCCACGGAAGTTGCCCACGCTGGAACCTTGTGACCAGCTAAGTGTTTTTATGTTAAGTGTGGGTATGGTCCTGCGCGCACAGAGGCTGGGTCGCGGCCTGCACGACAGTTTATACCTCACGCCTTCATCTTTTATAACCATTCGTGCTCCCACTAGTATCATTTTTTTTTACCATGTGCACTCTTTGAAAATCATAATTACGCAACTTGTTAGATTTTGCTGCTCTATAAACGATCCAAGTAAAGTATTTTAACAAAAACTTTTTTTTTAAATAACTAATTTATACAACCACTAACTTTACTTTTAAATCTACTAACTTTTTCAACTATTGATTAGGACTCTCAAACCTTATGGGAGAGACAACTATCCATTACTCATCGATACAAAACAAATGGTGTGCATAAACCCGTCGGCCTAATATACCAAATATTGTATGTCGGTTATTATACTGGTTTTAGTTCAGGTTTTTTTTTTTTTTTTAATCGGCTCGGTTCACAAACCTGTTACATACGTTCACCTCTGCTCCATAATAGTAAATTTCATAGGGGTGTTGACTTGAACAGTTCATCACTTAAAATATATATCTTGAATAGCTTAATTTTATAGTATAAATCATTACGTGTAATATTGCACTGTTACTATTCTATTAAAACTTTGAATCTTTAACGAATTTATAATCAATATTCTCTGAGTAACACATCAAATGAATCATGACATAAACTTAGCCTTTCAAGATTGCTTAGAAGAAATTTAAACCCAAGGCAAAAAGTGAAGTTAGCACCCATCAACAGATCGATCTGAATTTAATAATTAAATACTATATTTAAAATATTTACAAATTTACATTTATTTATTTTAGAATAAAATAAGATGCGCAATTTAAACCAACGGAAATGCAGAGCTGACTAGTAATTTAACTATGGTCAATCAAGGTACAATATTTGGCTCTTTGTACACAAGTTTTCTGTTGGCTCAAGATGAGCAAGAAAAACGATCTTCCAACATTTGCAAATAACTCGTCAACGGCCTCTAGATTTAATTTTGATAACTAATAATCAAAACAAAAATGAACCTCACAACAAATATGTAATTCTTTAACCAAACTTGGTATCCATAATGATTTCTTCGCCCCTTCGTATGTAATCGAGCAATGAGAATAGCTTTGACTGCGCAAGAAGGATTTCCAAAAGTGCCCTTATGTCGAATCGTTGCCCGGTTCTTCCTCTGTAAAATGAAGTATAACTAACAGTATTAGCAATGATAATGACTTCACCAAACAAATAGTTCATTTTACAAGAATGGTCCATTTTAGTTCTATTTAGTTACCAAACTGCTTCATTTATTCAGGTCATGCCCAAACCTTATTGTGCCACATTGACCTGTCTGATCTGGTTCAGCAAGTTTTGGGTAGGGGTGTAAATGAGCCAAGCCGCTCGAAAGCTACTCGAGATCGGCTCCGTAAAACTCAAATCGAGCAAAGCTTGAACAAGCTTGAGTTTAAATTGAAGCTTATTTAATAAACGAGCCTGCGCTTGACTAAGCTCGCAAGCCTATTAGTTATATTTTATAAAAATTATTATTTTATATATAAACTAGTTTATAGACCCGCGTATTACACGAGTTTGTATAATATAAATAATATAGTTATATAATCTTTAAAAAACTTTATATTACTAACGACATATGTTAATTAATAACGAAACTTTATATATACGAATTTCTATTACCATATGATGGTTCACACAACTAAATTGAATTTATCACAAAAACTGGCCCATCTTAATTAGTAATACTGAAAATACCATAATAGTCGTGTATTACAAAAGTTAAATACTGAAAAACATGTAATATACAAATTTATATATTATTAATATGAATGAAATTATATATTACGTTACATATAACAATGTATAAATAATAATAATTTTTATCATTGTGTATCTTTTAAATATAACTTTTATTTAAAATTAATCTCTAAGACCTCAATTCTGTTTACAAAATTCATTATTTAAGTTGTTCTTTTTCTCTTTATTGGTAAAAGTCAATTTTATTGGTATGACATAAATTATATTTGTTATTCTTACTAATATTTGTTATGCAAATTTAATTACTAAATAGTATTTGTAAAGTTATGATATAAGTTAAAGGTTTATATATGATGAATAAAATCTTTTCATTATTAAAGGTTAATTAACTATGTCACAAATGAGTATAAAATGAAATTAATATATATCTTAACTCTATTAAATTGAAAACACATCATAAATCAATGTAGCTACAAATCTTAATATTATCTCATCTATAAAACTTCAAAACGTTAAGTTCTCTCTGTCTATCATTTTAAAACCGACTTCAATAAAATTAGTCTTGTTGCGAGATAGTCATCTGGTTAGTTACTCTTTTTTAGCTTTTATTTATATGTTAGAAAAACTCATATATTGATGATAACAGTTTTTGTGTTTTTTTTTCCTTTTGTAATTTAAACTATTTTATTTTAAGAAATACCAAAATCATAGTTTTAAATATTATAAATCATTTATGTATATTTTTTAACCATAAATTAGAAATAGATATTAATTATTATATATTATTAATGAATTATCATAAATTAGAATTAGATATTAATTATTATATATTATAAATGAATTAAAGATGAAAATGACATGTGGCATTAATTGGAAGGTTGTTAGAGGAGAAAATGACATGTGACATTAGTAGTATTCTTTTATTAGTATTAGATATATATTACATAATAAATAAAATTGTATAGATAATGTTGATAAATATAAACAAATAGTATATATTAAGTTATATATATGTAAAATTAGAATAGTAAATGTATAAAAAAGAGTTAAATGTCATTTTAGTCCCGGTGGTTTGGGTCACTTTGCCAGTTTAGTCCAAAGGTTTAATTTTTCGTCTGTGGGTCCAAAAAGGTTTCACCATTGCCATTTTAGTCCACTGGGTTAACTTCATCCATTTTTTCTGTTAACGAGAAGGGCAATTCGGTCATTTTATATGTAATTCTGTTAACTAGAAGGGCAATTCGGCCATATAAAATGACCGAATTGCCCTTCTCGTTAACAGAAAAAATGGATGAAGTTAACCCAGTGGACTAAAATGGCAACGGTGAAACCTTTTTGGACCCACATGCGAAAATGAAAACTTTGGACTAAACTGGCAAAATGACCCAAACCACAAGGACTAAAATGGCATTTAACTCTATAAAAAATAATCATATATATACACACTCATAAGTAAAAAAAATAAATAATAAATAAATGATAGACGAGCCATGCCCAAGCCGTTCTCAGACTTGAAAACTTCTCACGAGCCGAGATAGAGCTCGAGCTTGAAATGATTAAGCTCGAGCTCTGTAAAGTTAAAACGAGTTGATATGATTTTTAGGCTTCATAGGTTGGAATTATACTCCTATTAAGAAAAGAATGGTAAGTTACCAAACAGTGACTTGATAGTTGGTCTCTTTGGTTTGGTTTGGTTTTCTTCTTTTTCAGTTCAACTGCAACCATGAACAAATATAGGATTAGTCACCAGGATTTAATTTGGAAAAGAAGCAAGTGAAAAAAGGGTTGCCACAAACTTAGGAAGATGATCTATTAGCATTATTACTTAGAAATGTATCATCTTGCATTCACTCCATGTAAGTTGTAATTCAAAGCTGAAATGACCTAAGTGACATTTTCATCATTTCAAAATTATTGCTTGTATTGGTCATTAAAGGGTATTTTAGACACTTAACTAATATGCTATAACTATTAAAGAAACTGTTTTATTGATCATCAGGTTATAATCTTATATATATTTCCATCATACCTAGAAACATGATTGAATATCAAAATATTAGAGCATATGATTATCTTACACTTCCATCTGTCTCATGAAATTTTCAACAATTTTACTTTAAAACATCTAAGATTTCTCTTTTGTCAATACTTCACGCTAAAATTTTTCAGTTTGCCTACTTTTTCTAAATAAACTATATTCTTTTACAAACACTTTGTGTAAATATGATTACAAAAATCATATTATTCTAATAATAATAATAATCTAACTTTTTAACAAAAATGCTTTAGAAGGTTTGATACTTTTATGCATCAAAAAACTTTGGGCGACTTTCAACCCATTCCCTTTAAGCTATGGTATTTTGGCAGTTTGACCAGTTATAGATAAAACAAACCCAAGTATAAGTATTCACAAGTAAATGGGCTGAAAGTCCCACCTTCTCCAACATTGAATACTTGGATAATAGTAAATGGTAATGGTAATCGTAATGGCATGTAAAAACTAGACTTTAAGCTACCCAATAATGATTATACAAGTGTGTGCATGAAAGAAGAGAGAGAGAGAGAGAGAGAGAGAGAGAGAGAGAGAGGGATACTCATTCCAGGGACTTGATAATCATTAACAATCTCAAAGTTCTTGTATGTGTAGCCAACAAAGTTAATATCCTTAGACGAGAGCATCTGCATATTAACACCAGAAATTCGCATAAAGAAAACACGGGAAAATTTTTCAGATGAAGAGAAATTTTTATATTTTAATTTAAATTACGGCCCAGATAATCAGAAAAGCATAAAATCTCACACATATCGACTAACACAATAAGTTATAAAACACAAGTAAATGCCCAGATAACACAGTTTATATGGATTAACAATGTTACATTAAGAAAACATTGCAAGCAGTTAATGCAAAAGTTTTCACTATACAACCCCACATAAATTTAGATGTAAAAAAGGCCGAGATAATAACTGTAATGAATAGAACAGAATTTTACCCTTCTCCATGGTCCGGATCTTGATGAACTCTTGGTTTGGTGTTCTGACTGAAATATTTAAAGAAGACCAAAATAACAAAATACAGTAAGCTAAATATCATGCCTGCAAATCAATTAGACGGAAAACAAAAAAAAAAGGAAAACAAAAATACCTCTTCAAATTTTTCAAAATTCTGAGTATCCAATTCATCATTAACTTCTGGAATAAATGCAGCTTCCATTTGATATATTCTTTCCCAATCAATACCGTTAAACCAGGGATGAGCCTGAAACATAATATACAAATCAGTCGTGCTATTTAAAGCCTTTCTTACTTTAATACTTTTTATAAAGTTATTATACGACCGGCCATACAACACCTTTATTTCATCTGCGCCTTTTGAACCCAGCCTGTGGTTGACATTACAGAGCAGTCTGCTGATCAGATCTTTTGCTTCTAGAGAAAGCTGTGCTTCTTGTGGAAACTTCAAATGTGATTTCCAATGTACTATCTACAAATGTAACCCATAAGATTATCGTTATGTTTATAAGAGAACATGATTTAACTTCATGAAATCCTCAAACCCACATTAAACTGAAAAGATAAAACGAGTGACTACCTTCCTACAAGTTGACATCGGGTCATCGGAGTAGAAAGGTGGATATCCAACAAGCATTTCATACATGATAGCACCAAGAGACCACCTGAAGAAGCATAACAATCACATATCATTTATAATAACAATCACATATCATCATTTATTAACTGCTAACCAGTCACATTCCAGTGAATAACCCTTCTTCAATAGAACCTCTGGAGCGATATAATCAGGAGTACCAACTGTCGAATAAGCCTACAATGTCCCCAATTTATAAGTTCAAAAAAAGAATAATTAATAAACTAACTACTAATTATGATACATAAAGAACATTAATAATAAAAGATGTTACAAGTGTCCTCCTATTTTTCTGCCAATGCTGCAACTGTTCTTGTTGTGTGCGTTTTGGGGCAGCCGAATTCCCCTCGCCTGTTGAATTGGAGCCGTTATCCACCGTAGTAAAATCTTTTTCTTCCAATGTACTGCAATCCAACGGTTTACACAATCCGAAATCTGATAATCTCAAATGCCCATATCTATCCAGTAGCAAATTATCCGGCTTGATATCTCTGTTGCAATCCAATATAGCAAATTAAGTCATATATATCATTGAATGATTAAACTTAATGAGATACATTAATTATAGCATACCGATGCACATAATTATGTTTGTGTATGGATTCAATTGCTAAAACTGTTTCAGCAACATAAAATCTGGCTTCATCATCAGTTAACGTATCTTTCCTCATAAGTAACGTCATCATGTCTCCACCAGGTAGATATTCCATTATGAGATATAGATATTCGTTATCTTGGAAAGAGCAGTAAAGCTTAACAATGCAATTGCTGTCCACCTCAGCAAGAAGATTCCTTTCAGCTCTCACATGCTCAACCTA
>JARYGA010035888.1:0-29204 GCA_030545235.1 Helianthus tuberosus | reverse complement strand
AATCACCGCCCCCAATGATAATGAAGCTGGACCTTCAAATGTGCGAGCTTCATCTACTACCGAGAGTGACGACCCTCGACAGAGCAGGAGGAACTTGTTTGAACCAGCCAAACGATCGGTATCACACAGCTCTACACCTCCGGTTCAAAACCCTTATGGGCCACAACCGGAGTACGAGCCCAACAACCCTCAGCCTTCGTTTATACCCTTACAGCGATCCTTATCGCATCATTCTTTCGGGGACCCCACACCTGTTTTCTGGGGCCAGTTTAACCCGGCCAATTACATCCAAGAACCCATGGGTTTTAACCCACTGGGGCCAGAAGATCACTACTCCGGAGATCACGCGGATGACATGGACGAGGACACTGGCCAAATCATCCCATCGAGATATCCGACGGATCTTCTTTCCACGGATCACCCTATGTTGGTCCAGATAGTTTTCAAGCTTTGTTCAACAGGCACGAGTGGTACTATACACCTCCTCATCATTCGTCGCCTCAGCAGCAGCAGCCGCAACAACAACAGGATCCCTCTGTGGATTCCAGATTCGTGGCAGTCACGCCACCGCCTCCACCGCCGCCAGTGCAGCCGGCACCTCCGCAACCGCCAAGGCGAAGGAGAACCGGTGCGCGCATGTCGTCACGAGCAGGGGATTTCCATTTCAGTTCCCCACGTCAATCCAGTGGCAGCCACTATCCGCCACATCAGGAGGACCCACAAATGGGTGGACCCTCCAACCCAGCTGTACCACAGCCACCGCCAATGGGTTTTGACAACCCAATTCTGGCATATACGGGTTCCATGGTGTATAACCTGTTGGGATTGAACCCTATCAGAGGAACAGATAATTAAAGCCAAAACTGGATCAGAGCAGTGGATCCAGAATAAGCAGATGTTTACATACAAATCTCTCCCTTTGAAAGTGGTTTCATATCTGCTGACCTCCTATCTGCTAATCTTACTAAGTGCTGACCTACAACTGCTACCTTGCATCTACTGCCCAATGTCAAAGACTGATGGAAGACCAAAGCTCTGCTGATTCAATCTACTGCCTTGAGTCTAGTACTGCTGATCCGGACTAGCACTGCTGGGTTCACAGCAGTGGAAGGATGCAGCAGCTGTTTAAGAGTCTTTTTATGTAATGAAATGTAATAGCAGTAGTTAGTACATCAGTGTTTGTGTAGATCAGAGGTTAGAGTTTGTTAGGAGGTTAGATGTCACTTTCACGGTGACGTCAGCTAAGATGCTCAGTGGTTTGCAAGTGCCTATAAATAGTTCAGTACTTTGTACTGTTCTATAAGCTCTTTTGCATTATCGTCTTCTTTGCACGAACAAACTACTGAGCTCTGGCTGAGGGGGAGTTTGCATTTATTCATCAATCATTGTAATCGTTATTGAAATAAATTCAATCTTCCGATTCATTGTGTAAAGATGTTTGATCAAAGTATTACTCTCGTTTGATTGTATGCAAAGTTTGTTTTCACCATAATTCCGCTGCACACTCATCCATTTTCATCTTAATTACAAACATAAAATACAATCAGAATCAAACTCAGATCCAACAATTGGTATCAGAGCTTGGACAGTCAAATTTGATTTAACAATCATTTTGACGTAAATAGTTCAGCTCACAACAGTTGATACTGATCGTTTGTTCGTTGGTTGAAAAACAGAGCAAGGATTAATCACCATTAAAAGTTGATTTCTCAGTGTCTGTAAAACAACAAGAATGACGTCACAATCTCAGGATGATAAAAACAACATCGGCTCTCTTTTTAAACCACCTATGCTAAAAAGAAATGAGTACAACATCTGGCAGAGGAGGATGGGTCACATCCTCGCTCAACAAAGCACAGGTTGTTGGAGGTCTGTCATCTATGGTCCCCATGTTCCTTCAGTGCCAAGCGCTGAAGATGCTAAAAAGTTCGTTCCAAAACCAGTTGAAAACTATACCGAAACCGACTTTCAAAAGATCGAACTAGATGCTAAAGCGTTTAGCATCATAGCATCAGCGCTGCCCAATGAGATATATGCTGGACTGTTACACTGTAACAGTGCCAAAGAGTTATGGGACACACTTAAGGAACAGTTTGGGGGAACTGAAGAAGTCATAGAAAACAATAGGGAAATCCTGAACCAACAGTATGAAACATTTTGTTATGTTAAAGGTGAATCACTAACGCAACAATTTGAGCGTTTCAGCTGTCTCATCAGTGAAATGAGGCTTGTTAATACCACTTTTACAAACTCAACTCAAAATAGCAGGTTCCTCAGGTCACTGCCAGAAAAATGGGACACCATAGCTTTTGTCACCCGAAACTCACCTGAATTCAAGGATCTGACCTTGACCCAACTCCATGGTCGACTCCTGACCTATGAAAGGGAGTTGAACCAGAAAAGGAGGTTGCAAGAGTCAGGAAAAGTTACTGATGATTACACTTTCGGTAACACTGCTCTTCTGGATCAAGAAGAATCTGGGAGCAGTGGTAAGGATCAGGGTTATGATCACTTCATTGACATAACTGCTGGTGCAAATTTTAACAACCCTGTTCCTCACTCTGCTAGTTATGCATTCACTGCAAACGAAAACCAGATGTCAGACAATTTATGCTTTGAACTCAATGATTTGCAACATTTTGATCCCACTGACTTAGAGGAAATGGACATCCTGCACCAACTGGCTTTGCTAAGTGTTAGAACTAGCAAATTTTACAAAAGAACAGGGCGAAAATTCCCAGGTTTGCATGGGAATCTAAGGGTTGGGTTGGATAAATCGAAAATCAAGTGCTACAAGTGTAATAGGTTGGGACATTTCGCTAGGGAATGTAGGAGTCAAACTACTGGTCCCATAATTACTCATCCTAGCTCAAATCCTAGACCTCAAAACCAAAGCACTGTGCACTATGCCCAGTATGCCCCAGCAGCTCAAGTGAACACTGCTCACTATACTGCTGCCCCTGTGCCAGTGCACTATGTCCAAACTACTGTTCCACAGATCCAATATGTTCAAACCCCTGTTCCCCAGGCACAAGTGCAGCCTGCACCTCAAACCACTGCTCCAGCAGCAGTACAACCAGATCAACAAAGTTTTTTCACTCAAGGGTTTGTTGACTGGAGCAGTATGCCTGAAGACCTTAGTGATGAAAATTTTGCACTCTATGCTTCTAATGATTCTTTTGATAATGAGTTTTGTTTGATGGCATTAGAGTCAATACAGGAGGGGGTTGAAACTGAAGAGGAACAGCTGAGTAATGAAACAGTGGATGAGGTGACTGAAGCAGTGGTTACTGCTGTGGCTGGTGAACTACTGTTGGGAGAAATTTTAGGTACCCTGATTGAACCACTGACTGACCCATGGTCCGAAGAGGACAAAGAAGAAAAGAAGGAAGAAAAGGCTGGTGAAAAGAAGGTGAGAGCTGATGATGAAGAGGATCATCAATGTGATTGTGCAATGATGGCTGCTGCCAAGGTATCTCTTCAAGTTCTAGAAAAAATGTGTTCTGACAATTGCATTATTGCTTTTGCTAACATCAAAGAGGTGAATGAAAACCTTCAGGATAAAATCTTAACTGATGAAGTCAAATTTGAAAGATCTTTAAAAGAACTTAAAAACAAATTGACTGAAAAGGAAAAAGAGATCAGCAGTTTGAAAGAAGAACAAAGCATAACCAAAACACAACTCCAAACTATGGTAGAAAAATACCAAGTTTGCAAAAAGGAGTTAGAGTCCACCCAGATCACTTGTGAGAGATGGGTGGAATCATGCAAATGGTATGAGGTTATGCTTGAAAAACAGATAAAAAGCAATGTGAAATTTGGTGTTGGTTATAGAAAACATGATGATGAAACCATTGCTTTTGCAAAATCTGTTCTAACCACTGAGTTCATACCCACAAACAAGAATGGCCAAGAAGTGAAAATCACTGACAAACTTGGTAACAAAATCACACTTGACAGACCAATGGGATCCTCCACTTTTGAGGAACTTGAAGACTATCAGTTTAAACCAAAATGGTCTGATGAGTGTGATATTCTTGAAAATTTCAAGCCAATGGACTTTACATCAACTGATGGTATTAAAGCTCCAAAAGCTAAAGTCATACCTCTCAAGGACATCCCAGCAGTGGTTAAAACCTCTGTTGTAAAGGAGTCTGAAAAGAGAAAGAAGAAAGAAAAAAATGATAACTTGTTTTGTGAATTCTGTGAGAAAAGGAATCATCTAACAAAAGATTGTTTCCACTTAAAAGCTTATGATTTAAACAGAACAAGTGTCATTGTTTCAGCTGATAGTTGCATTGTCTGTGGTAAAACAAATCACAAAACTCAAGCATGTGTGTATCTCAAAAACTTTGATGTGAAAAAGAATGAGTACATTGCTAAAACATCCTTGAGTCCATCATCATCATCAACATCTGTCAAATTCACCAAGAAACAACCACTGTTTGTGCCAGTTCAGACAGCTGTCACAAAACAGCTGAACCAAACATCTGTCAAAAGAGATGTTCAGGTAACTGATGCACCCCCTGCCAATCAGTTCAGAAAAGGCAAGGAAAAACAGTCTTACCAAAGGATTCCACACGTTTATGAAGCCTACAAAAGGCCTTCTAAACCTAAAGTGAATAGGCATCCTTTTGGTTATCAGCAGATGATTGGTCATGATCCACAACAGTGGTTAGAGAAACACTGTCCTAAAACAGTCCAAACCCCTGACCTAACCACTGTCCATCATCCTGCATCCATCCCAGACACTGTTGAGACCCCATCCAAAGCCCTGCTGGCTTTGGAGACCTTAATGAACTAATCCTTTTACTTCATGTGCAGGGAGCTTCTGCATGCTTTGATAGTCTTTGGTATGTAGATAGTGGAGGCTCCAGGCACATGACAGGATGTAAAGCCCTCCTCAAAGACTTTAAAATCCATGGAGGGGGGTGATATATCCTTTGGGAATAATAGTAAAGGGAAAGTTCTAGGGTCTGGTACAGTGCAATCTGGAAATGTAAAATTTGAAAATGTCAATCTGATAGACAATCTAAAATTCAACCTTCTGAGTGTATCACAAATGAGTGACAAAGGGTTTGGGTCATTCTTCACAAAAGATTGTTGTAGGATTGTTGGACCAGAAATGGTCAAAAAGATTGAAGCAATAATCAAAACTGGTCAAACTAAACTTGTTGCTCAAAGAAGTGGCAATGTTTATGTTGTTGATATGTCAAAAGAGTGTCCCAGAGCTGATGCCTGTCTGTTCTCAGCTGCCTCTAACAAAGAGACAGAACTTTGGCACAGAAGGCTGGGACACACAAATCTTAAGACAATCACTGAAATTTCAAAAAATGGTTTGGTGAGAGGCGTACCACAAAAACTGTTTTTATGCCCTGAACATTGCATTTCCTGTTTAAAAGGAAAACAACATAAAAGTTCTTACAAGTCCATTGAAGAGTCCAAAACAACCCAGTGTTTGCAAATGCTACACATGGATTTGTTTGGCCCAGTTCAAGTCATGAGTCTCAAGAAGAAAATATACTGTTTGGTTATTGTTGATGACTTTTCTAGGTTTACATGGACTTTCTTTTTACACTCAAAAGATGAGACTGCAGGCATTTTGCAAGACTTTGTGACACAGGTTGAAAAGCAATTTGACCTTCCAGTGAAAAGCTTCAGGAGTGACAATGGCACAGAATTCAAAAATAAGGAGTTGGATGCCTTCTGTGTGAAGAAAGGGATTGTAAGGCAGTACAGCATCCCTAGAACACCAGAGCAAAATGGGGTAGTGGAAAGGAAGAACAGAACTTTGATTGAGGCTGCCAGAACCATGCTTGCAGATTCAGGTTTGCCATTAACTTTCTGGGCAGAGGCAGTAAACACTGCTTGCTATGTCCAGAACAGAGTTTTAATAAACCCCAGGCACAAAAAGACTGCTTATGAAATTCTGTATAAAATCAAACCATTAATCTCATATTTCAAAGTGTTTGGCTGCCCATGCTTTATTTTGAACTTAAAAGACTCCATTTCAAAATTTGCAGCCAAAATTGATTGTGGTTATCATCTGGGATACTCAACCACTGCCAAGGCCTACAAAGTGTTCAATACACGGACCAAGGCAGTGGAGGAGACCTTGAATGTTAAGTTCAATGAACTTTCATCAATGAAAATCCCAGCAAATCCTGCAGATCTGTTTGATCTTGACAAATTTACCTTTGAAAATACTGCTGTCAAGACTAACAGTGCAGGTCCATCAGAGGATACAACACCAGACTATGGGTATGAAATCATCATCCCTCAAAGGTCTGCCACAAAGGGGAAAGCATCAGCTGTTCAAAATAGTTGTCAAAGCTCAACCACTGCTACATCAACAGTTGTTGACCAAAGTAGCCCATTTACCACTGCTTCCACATCCTCAAACACTGCTGACAAAAGTCCTCAAACAGTGGATAAAAGTCAGCAGATGTCCACTTCATTACCTCCTATTCCACCACCTTTTGAAGCCACTGCTGGATCATCAAAGTCTCCAGCAGTGGTTAGCTCAGATGATACACATCTGCAGCCTTCACCAACAAATGCCATCATACCATACCAAGGAGATTTAATCTTCTTGAGATCTCATCCACCTGATCAAATCATTGGCAACATAAATGAAGGGGTGCTCACAAGAAGCCAAACCCAAAACATTTGTCTTTTTGCTGGTTTTCTATCACTCCATCAGCCAGTCAAGTACCAAGAGGCACTAAAAGACAACAGCTGGGTAGAAGCCATGCAAGAGGAACTCCAACAGTTTAAAAGACAACAAGTATGGAAGCTTGTACCACTGCCAGAAGAGGTTAGTCCCATTGGCACAAAGTGGGTCTTCAAGAACAAAACTGATGAAAGGGGTATTGTTGTAAAAAATAAAGCCAGGCTTGTGGTTCAAGGTTACAGACATGAAGGGGGGATTGATTATGATGAAACATTTACCCCTGTTGCAAGATTGGAAGCCATTAGACTGTTCCTGGCCTTTGCTGTCAACCACAATATGAAGGTGTTTCAAATGGATATCAAAAGTGCTTTCCTCTATGGTACAATTCAAGAAGAGGTGTATGTTTGTTGTAACACCCCGAAAATATAAATCCTCATATTAAAAAAAAAATTAGAGTAAAAATAAACAGGACTCAATCAACTAGGAATTTTAACTCAGTTAAATACAAGCCTTGAAATAACCCATGATGGGGTTAAAACACTTAAACTTAAAGATAAATCAAAGTTAAGGGTGTAAACTTGTCAAAAACTGAAATTAGGTTACTAATAATAACCAAAACAAAAACCAAACACCCAAAAGCTGGTGTCTGGTCGAACTGGGAGCAAGGGGGCGACACAGGGTTTCCTTCAAACCCTTGTTTCACATCAAATCTCCAAATTGAAGCTGCAAAACTGCCTTAAATCAAGTCTTGAATGTAGATTAGTAATCCCCTTGTAGTAAGGATCAAAAGGTATGTAAAATTTTTATATTTTGATTCACCATAAATTCTAGGTTAATGGTGAATAGCTGAAATTAGACCTAGATAGGTCATGCATGAATGAATCTTGAAGCAATATGTTGTTGGGATTAAACCCTAGATGATAAATTGTGAAAATCATTTCATGTTACTTAAAGAAATTAAAATCACCATTGTAGGTGATTTATGATAGTGTGAAGACTAGACAAGTACTAGGATTATGAATTTTAACCTAGAGAAAAACTGATTGGTATGATGAAATTCAGCAAATTGAATGATTAAATGATACAAGTGGCTTAATTATAGTGAAATTTGATGTTAAATCGCAAGTTAGGAACTTGGTAAAAATTGTAGAAAAATCTGTCCCGTTAGGTGTTCGTAGTAATGCCTAATCGAAGTTTTGAATGCTAGAATAGTAGGAAAACGCAGAAATTATCATGACTCATAATGATGCGATGATAATCATGAAAAGAGTTCTAAACAAGTTGTAAAACTGAAATTTTCTAGGCAAAGAGTCCGGATCATCAAGCGGACAAGCCGGAGGGAATTCACGTGGGAAAGGCGTGCTCTAAAGGTACGAAATTGTCGTTTCGTTACATTATGTATTATTTGATAGATTTACGTTGTAGTTTGAAAACACGGTAAACAAGATGAATCAATATATCACGGAAGTGACTATTCGTCTTAATCTAGTGAGACGGGTCAAAACAATTGTTAGAAATTGAGGTTTGAATTACATGGTTTGATGATTAACTCTTGGTGTCTAAACGGGTCGAACAATCTAACAAGGCATGATTAATACTTCGAATTATGATTGAAAGATCTTTGATGACTGGTTAATATATAACATTTAAGTAATATGAGGTTTTAATGATTCATATATGATACCGAATCTTTAAAACCTCATATTACTTAAATGTTATATATTAACCAGTCATCAAAGATCTTTCAATCATAATTCGAAGTATTAATCATGCCTTGTTAGATTGTTCGACCCGTTTAGACACCAAGAGTTAATCATCAAACCATGTAATTTAAACCTCAATTTCTAACAATTGTTTTGACCCGTCTCACTAGATTAAGACGAATAGTCGGCGTGCTCTAAAGGTACGAAATTGTCGTTTCGTTACATTATGTATTATTTGATAGATTTACGTTGTAGTTTGAAAACACGGTAAACAAGATGAATCAATATATCACGGAAGTGACTATTCGTCTTAATCTAGTGAGACGGGTCAAAACAATTGTTAGAAATTGAGGTTTGAATTACATGGTTTGATGATTAACTCTTGGTGTCTAAACGGGTCGAACAATCTAACAAGGCATGATTAATACTTCGAATTATGATTGAAAGATCTTTGATGACTGGTTAATATATAACATTTAAGTAATATGAGGTTTTAATGATTCATATATGATACCGAATCTTTAAAACCTCATATTACTTAAATGTTATATATTAACCAGTCATCAAAGATCTTTCAATCATAATTCGAAGTATTAATCATGCCTTGTTAGATTGTTCGACCCGTTTAGACACCAAGAGTTAATCATCAAACCATGTAATTTAAACCTCAATTTCTAACAATTGTTTTGACCCGTCTCACTAGATTAAGACGAATAGTCGGCGTGCTCTAAAGGTACGAAATTGTCGTTTCGTTACATTATGTATTATTTGATAGATTTACGTTGTAGTTTGAAAACACGGTAAACAAGATGAATCAATATATCACGGAAGTGACTATTCGTCTTAATCTAGTGAGACGGGTCAAAACAATTGTTAGAAATTGAGGTTTGAATTACATGGTTTGATGATTAACTCTTGGTGTCTAAACGGGTCGAACAATCTAACAAGGCATGATTAATACTTCGAATTATGATTGAAAGATCTTTGATGACTGGTTAATATATAACATTTAAGTAATATGAGGTTTTAATGATTCGGTATCATATATGAATCGAAATTCGAGAGTTGGAATCTTGGTGTAATGATCAAACAAACAAAACAGGAAATTCCCAGGTGATACCGTAAATTACGGTGTTACCGTAATTTACGGTAGAAGTCAGACATGTTACGGTAGATCACTACTGATTTACGGTGACCAAGGATTCCTAGAACTTACCGTAAATTACGGTAACACCGTAATTTACGGTGGATCCAGAAATCCTTAAAATTGTTTTAAATTTTCCATTTATTTATTTATGATGGATTATATGTCTAAGTCTTATGTTACTAAGCCAAACTAATGTGATTGGTTTTGACCCTAGGTGTTTAGATGGATCGTACGGATGGTGATCAAGCAATGACGAAAGAACCGAACACAATTTTTGAAGCTTCCGCTATGTGTCTTTAACTTTGTTCCTGGGCTGTATCTAAATACTCAAACAACTTTCTAATGTTCTAATTTGGGTCAAGTGTTGACTATGTTTTATGATACTTCTAAAACCTATGTAAATCTAATATCTTTTGATTTAATTATGTATAAATCTAGTCATTAATTCTAGTTAAAATATAAGGGTGTTACAAGTTGGTAATCAGAGCTCAAGGTTGTCAATAAGTGTTCGGTTCAAGCTTGATCGATCGTCCGGTAAGAATTAACTTGTTTTGTTAATAAATTATGTACTATGTATAAAATGAGAAACGAACAATTATGCACGAAAAGAGTGTGTAAGCTCACTCAAAAACAAGAAATGCATGAAACAAGAATGATTAAATCAAGTCACGGACTTGATTGAATAGAAACAAGAATGATTAAATCAAGTCACGGACTTGATTGAATAGAAACAAGAATGATTAAATCAAGTCACGGACTTGATTGAATAGAAACAAGAATGATTAAATCAAGTCACGGACTTGATTGAATTGAAACAAGAATGATTAAATCAAGTTATGAACTTGATTAAATCAAAACAAGTAAAGCATGTGTTATAAATGGAATGTTTAACAATCTATGTAAACATTTCAGAAATTGAGATGGCTGATGGAGGCAATGATGATGCGGTGCCAAGAGTCACCGAACAAGTGAGGGAAGTGATTGCCGAAGAGGTTGGAAAGGCGATCGAAAATAGTTTGTCGGGTTTTATTGATAAAATCCAAAACACGGTTTTATCAATAGTAGAAGATAGAATCAAGAAACTGGAAGATGATTCAAATGTAGTAAAGGAAAAGCGTGGAGGACGAAAGCCTTGTTCATACAAGGAATTCATGGCTTGTAAACCACCAACATATAATGGGGAGGTTGACCCAATAGTGTGCCAACGATGGCTAAGTGACATCGAAGGGGTATTCGAGAGAACCCATTGTGACGAAGAAGACTACGTAGCCTATGGTACGGGTCAACTAAGGAGTCAAGCGAAAGATTGGTGGGATAACAAAAAGAAGGAGATTGGAAGTGAAGCGGCTAAGGCCATGACTTGGGAGGAGTTTAAGACGCCGTTTCTTAAACACCATAGTCCCAAGGCGGTCATAAATAAAATCAAGGAAGAATTCATGCAACTCAGACACAAAGGTGAATCCATAGACAAGATCACGGGGATGTTTATGGACAAGATGAAGTTCTGTGATGATTTGATAACGAATGAAGAGCAAAAGGTTTATTATTATCATAACATGCTAAGCGCGGAGTATAGAGAATTCATAACCCCTTCAAAGTATGAGACCCTTACCGAGATTGTCAATGCTGCTCGGGAAAGGGAGATTGAATTGAAGAAGAGTATAGAACGGGGTGAACGAAGGGCACAAGATGTGAATCCAAGCCCTGCCAAGAAAGCAAGAACGAATGAATCAGCAAAGAAATCAGATGCTAAAGGTAGTACATCAGGTTGCAAAATTTGTGGGAAGAATCATAAGGGCGAATGTCGTTACAAGGATAAGCCTTGTCCCATATGCAAGAAAACGGGACATATGGCTATGTCATGCCCGGAGAAGGTGACGGTTTGTTACAATTGTTATCGAACGGGACACAAAAAGTCGGAATGCCCGGAACTGGTTGGAAAGAAGGATGGGCAAGAATCGAAAGGTGAAGCCCCGAAAGCAAAGGCAAGATCTTTCCAACTAACTGCCGCAGAAGCGAAGATTGAACCTGACGTGGTCTCAGGTATATTTGCTGTAAATTCAATTCCCGCACACGTGTTATTTGATACGGGTGCGAATAAATCCTTTGTTTCATATGGGTTTATTCGACATCCTTCATTTATTCTAACAAAATTACCTGTGCCTTTAGAAGTAGAGATAGGTAATAACAAAAGCTTTATTGTTTGTGATGTATGTGAAAATTGTAAACTGAGCATCGATGATGAAGAATACTTGATAAATCTAATCCCGATGTCGATGGGAGAATTTCAAGTAGTCGTGGGGATGGATTGGCTATCTCAATACCATGCAAAGGTCGTGTGTTTTCGCAAAGAGATAAAACTAACATCTCCGAGCGGAAAACACGTCACCATTTATGGCGAAAAACGAGGCAACCCCATAGTATGTTCGATGTTGAAAGCCCACAAGCTCATGAAGCGAGGATGCAAGGCATTCATAATTTATGCAAATGAGACCGAGAAAGAATCACGAAAGATTGGAGATGTACCGGTAGTACGAGATTATGAAGATGTTTTTCCGGAAGATTTACCGGGGATACCGCCTGAACGGGAAGTAGAGTTCGGGATTGAATTAATTCCGGGTGCGAAACCCGTAGCAAAAGCCCCGTACCGACTTGCACCGTCGGAATTACAAGAGTTGATGTCCCAAATCCAAGACCTGCTTGATAAGGGATTCATAAGGCCGAGTGTGTCACCTTGGGGCGCACCGGTATTGTTCGTGAGGAAGAAAGACGGGAGCATGCGTATGTGTATTGATTACCGGGAGTTAAACAAACTCACGGTAAAGAACCGATACCCGCTCCCGAGGATAGATGACTTATTTGACCAACTACAAGGCGCGAGTTGGTTTTCAAAAATTGACCTTAGGTCGGGGTATCACCAACTAAAGGTCAAAGAAGAAGATGTGCCGAAGACGGCTTTTCGCACAAGATACGGACATTACGAATTTCTCGTAATGTCATTTGGGCTAACAAATGCGCCCGCGGCTTTCATGGACCTCATGAACCGGGTTTGCAAGCCAATGTTGGATAAGTCGGTCATCGTGTTTATCGATGATATCTTGGTGTACTCGAAAAATGAAGCTGAACACGCACACCACTTACAAGAAGTGTTAGAGACACTTAGACGAGAGAAGTTATATGCAAAATTCTCTAAATGTGCCTTTTGGTTACGAGAGGTACAATTTCTCGGCCATGTCATAAATGCCGACGGAGTTTTGGTGGATCCGTCAAAGGTAGAGGCGGTGTCAAAATGGAATCCCCCGAAGAACCCTTCTGAAATTAGAAGCTTTTTGGGGCTTGCTGGATATTATAGGAGATTCATTCAAGATTTCTCCAAGATTGCATCGCCGCTAACAAAGCTAACCCAAAAGAAAGCAAAGTTTGTTTGGGGAGTCGATCAAGAAAAAGCGTTTCGGACGCTAAAAGAAAGGTTAACTCAAGCTCCGGTACTGACATTGCCGGACGGAGTCGAAGACATGGTGGTTTATTCGGACGCTTCATTATCGGGGCTCGGTTGCGTGTTGATGCAACGGGGCAAGGTAATAGCCTATGCCTCGAGACAATTGAAGATACACGAGAAGAAATACCCCACGCACGATCTCGAGCTGGCAGCGGTGGTATTTGCATTAAAAATATGGAGGCATTACTTGTATGGGGTAAAATGCACCATATTCACCGACCACAAGAGCTTGAAATACTTCTTCGATCAGAAGGAATTAAATATGCGACAAAGGCGATGGTTGGAAACGGTGAAAGACTATGATTGTGAGATATATTATCACCCCGGAAAGGCAAATGTGGTAGCGGACGCTCTGAGCAGAAAAGCGGATTATGTCCCGATACGAGTACGATCGATGCAACTCGTGGTAACCTCGGGTATACTTGAACGTATTCGAGAGGCGCAATTAGAAGCAGTAAAAGAAGAGAATTGGAAGAAGGAAAGAATAATTGGTCAGTTGAAAGACTTGTCGGATGGGAATCATGGGTTGAAGACTCGATCCGGAAGGATATGGGTCCCACATACCTGTGGAGTAAAGGCGCTTCTACTGGATGAAGCTCATAAATCCCGTTATTCAATTCATCCGGGTGCAACCAAGATGTACAATGATTTGAAACAAAATTATTGCTGGCCCGGAATGAAGAGGGATGTGGCGAAGTATGTGGAAAAATGCTTGACATGTTTACAAGTCAAGGCGGAGCATCAGAAACCCTATGGCAAACTCCAACCGTTAGACATTCCAGTTTGGAAATGGGAACATATTACAATGGACCTGTTAACCAAGTTGCCTAAGACGAATCGTGGTTTTGATGCAATATGGGTAGTGGTGGATAGATTGACGAAAAGTGCTCACTTTATTCCGATTCGTGAGACTTATACGTCAGAAAAGATGTCAGAAGTCTATACCAATGAAATCATAGCACGTCATGGAGTGCCGGTGTCCATCGTGTCGGATAGGGATACCCGGTTTACTTCGAATTTCTGGCGTGATTTCCAAGAACAAATGGGGACCAAATTGTTCATTAGCACTGCGTACCATCCTCAAACGGATGGACAAAGTGAAAGAACGATACAAATATTAGGAGACATGCTACGGGCGTGTATAATCGACTTTGGAGGCAGTTGGGATGTTCACCTTCCGTTAGTCGAATTTTCGTATAACAACAGTTACCAATCTAGTATTAAAATGGCACCATACGAACTGCTTTACGGTAGGAAGTGTCGAACCCCGGTTTGTTGGGGTGAAGTGGGTCCACGTGAACTCGCCCACCAAGACATAGTACGAGCCACGAACGAAAAGATCGATAAAGTTCGGGCACACTTGAAAGCGGCCCAAGACAGGCAAAAGGCGTATGTTGATAAAAGGAAAAGGCCAATTGAATTTCAAGTCGGTGACATGGTCATGCTAAAAGTGTCCCCATGGAAAGGTGTTATTAGATTTAGAAAGAAGGGGAAGTTAAGCCCAAGGTTTATCGGGCCATTTAAAATTATCGGAAGAGCTGGCAAGGTAGCTTACCGTCTTGAATTACCAGAGGAGCTGAGTGGGATCCACGGCACGTTTCACGTATCTCAATTAAGAAAGTGCCTAGCAGACGAAACGACCTATATCCATTACGATGATATCGAAGTGGATAATAGTCTAAATTATGTGGTAAGACCAGTTGAAATTTTAGACAGAAAGGTCAAACGTTTACGAAATAAGCAAATTGAACAAGTCAAGGTTAAATGGGAGCATAGAAAAGGTTCGGACACTACATGGGAGTCCGAAGAGGAGATGCGACGTCTTCATCCTACGCTATTTGGTACGTAATTCGGTTTCGGGGACGAAACCCTTTTTAAGGGGGGTGGACTTGTAACACCCCGAAAATATAAATCCTCATATTAAAAAAAAAAATTAGAGTAAAAATAAACAGGACTCAATCAACTAGGAATTTTAACTCAGTTAAATACAAGCCTTGAAATAACCCATGATGGGGTTAAAACACTTAAACTTAAAGATAAATCAAAGTTAAGGGTGTAAACTTGTCAAAAAATGAAATTAGGTTACTAATAATAACCAAAACAAAAACCAAACACCCAAAAGCTGGTGTCTGGTCGAACTGGGAGCAAGGGGGCGACACAGGGTTTCCTTCAAACCCTTGTTTCACATCAAATCTCCAAATTGAAGCTGCAAAACTGCCTTAAATCAAGTCTTGAATGTAGATTAGTAATCCCCTTGTAGTAAGGATCAAAAGGTATGTAAAATTTTTATATTTTGATTCACCATAAATTCTAGGTTAATGGTGAATAGCTGAAATTAGACCTAGATAGGTCATGCATGAATGAATCTTGAAGCAATATGTTGTTGGGATTAAACCCTAGATGATAAATTGTGAAAATCATTTCATGTTACTTAAAGAAATTAAAATCACCATTGTAGGTGATTTATGATAGTGTGAAGACTAGACAAGTACTAGGATTATGAATTTTAACCTAGAGAAAAACTGATTGGTATGATGAAATTCAGCAAATTGAATGATTAAATGATACAAGTGGCTTAATTATAGTGAAATTTGATGTTAAATCGCAAGTTAGGAACTTGGTAAAAATTGTAGAAAAATCTGTCCCGTTAGGTGTTCGTAGTAATGCCTAATCGAAGTTTTGAATGCTAGAATAGTAGGAAAACGCAGAAATTATCATGACTCATAATGATGCGATGATAATCATGAAAAGAGTTCTAAACAAGTTGTAAAACTGAAATTTTCTAGGCAAAGAGTCCGGATCATCAAGCGGACAAGCCGGAGGGAATTCACATGGGAAAGGCGTGCTCTAAAGGTACGAAATTGTCGTTTCGTTACATTATGTATTATTTGATAGATTTACGTTGTAGTTTGAAAACACGGTAAACAAGATGAATCAATATATCACGGAAGTGACTATTCGTCTTAATCTAGTGAGACGGGTCAAAACAATTGTTAGAAATTGAGGTTTGAATTACATGGTTTGATGATTAACTCTTGGTGTCTAAACGGGTCGAACAATCTAACAAGGCATGATTAATACTTCGAATTATGATTGAAAGATCTTTGATGACTGGTTAATATATAACATTTAAGTAATATGAGGTTTTAATTATTCGGTATCATATATGAATCGAAATTCGAGAGTTGGAATCTTGGTGTAATGATCAAACAAACAAAACAGGAAATTCCCAGGTGATACCGTAAATTACGGTGTTACCGTAATTTACGGTAGAAGTCAGACATGTTACGGTAGATCACTACTGATTTACGGTGACCAAGGATTCCTAGAACTTACCGTAAATTACGGTAACACCGTAATTTTCGGTGGATCCAGAAATCCTTAAAATTGTTTTAAATTTTCCATTTATTTATTTATGATGGATTATATGTCTAAGTCTTATGTTACTAAGCCAAACTAATGTGATTGGTTTTGACCCTAGGTGTTTAGATGGATCGTACGGATGGTGATCAAGCAATGACGAAAGAACCGAACACAATTTTTGAAGCTTCCGCTATGTGTCTTTAACTTTGTTCCTGGGCTGTATCTAAATACTCAAACAACTTTCTAATGTTCTAATTTGGGTCAAGTGTTGACTATGTTTTATGATACTTCTAAAACCTATGTAAATCTAATATCTTTTGATTTAATTATGTATAAATCTAGTCATTAATTCTAGTTAAAATATAAGGGTGTTACATTTGTCAACCTCCAGGTTTTGAGGATCCATTTTATCCAGATCATGTCTACAGGCTAAACAAAGCCTTGTATGGCTTGAAACAAGCACCAAGGGCCTGGTATGAAACTCTTTCCAACTTCCTACTCTCAAATGGTTTCAAAAGAGGTACCATTGATAAAACACTGTTTTTAAAATGGAGAGGGAAGGATTTAATGATTGTCCAGATTTATGTGGATGACATTATTTTTGGAAGCACATGTAACTCAATGTGTGAAGAGTTTAGAGAACTCATGACAGCTGAGTTTGAAATGAGTGCAATGGGTGAGCTGCAATGCTTTCTTGGTCTCCAAGTTCAGCAAATGCAAAATGGAACTTTCATTCATCAAACAAATATGCTAAAGACCTTTTGACCAAATTTGATATGAATGATTGTAAACCATGCAGCACACCCATGGCAACAAATAAGCTGGTCATGTCTGATGAAAAAGATGAGCTGATTGACCAAACACTTTATAGAAGCATGATTGGGTCTTTATTGTACCTAACTGCATCTAGACTAGACATCATGTTTGCAACATGTGTCTGTGCAAGAAGTCAATCAGCTCCTAGAAAATCAAATCTCATTGCTTTAAAAAGGATCTTCAGATACATAAAAGGTGCTCCCACACTTGGTATCTGGTATCCAGCTAATGGGAATATCAAGCTTTCAGGCTTTTCAGACAGTGACTTTGCTGGATGTAACACCACATGGAAGTCCACATCAGGAGGGTGCCAGTTTCTAGGTGATTGCTTGGTTTCTTGGCAAAGCAAAAAACAAGCAGCAGTTTCAACATCCACTGCTGAGGCTGAATACATTGCTGCTGCAAGCTGTACAGCCCAACTCCTGTGGCTTCAAAATCAGTTGCTGGATTTTGGTATCACTGCCTTAAAGACACCACTCATGTTGGACAGCCAGGCAGCAGAAAATATCATCAAAAATCCAGTTTCCCATTCAACCACCAAACACATCGACATCAGACATCACTTTGTGAGGGATTGCTATGAAAAAGGTTTGATTTCTCTGCATCATGTCCCAACTAAAGACCAGCTGGCAGATGTGCTCACAAAAGCACTTGATACAGCCACTTTTGAAAGCTTGGTCTCTAGAATTGGGATGCTAAACATGGAATAACAAGCAAAATCTTGTTTTTCTATACATAAAAGCATCAAAATGTTTTCAGAAAATCAAAATTCCATCCTTAAAAATAGCTAAAAAATGAAATTTTCATTAAAAATCCTTAAAGTCTGCCATTAACCACTGATTATTCAAAAGTCTGCTCTATTTCAAAAGCCTGTCCACTGCTGAAAGTCAACCCCTGTTCTCTCATTCCTTTGATAAACTCTGTTGTTCAAAAGCAGTGTCTTATCCACTGATATGCTATCCACTGATAGTAAAAATCATCCACTGCTTTACTACCACTGCTTTCATCAGTCACTTTCATAAAAGTACTGTCCTTCACTTTCACCAGGGGTTGTCACGTGGGCAGTACATATTGGTCAGACTTTTTGTAACGGCTGCCACATCAGCATTCACTTTCTTCTCTATAAAATCCCCCACTCACCACCAAAACAGGGTTTTACTGTCGAATTGAATTCCTAAAAATTCTCTTCTCAAAGTAGTTCTTCATCTCATTTATCCACAAATTTCTTCGATCATCATCCTCAAAATGACAAAATCGAAGTCATCTTCAAAATCCTCATCCAAATCTTCATCGAAAACAGCCTCTCAAAAGGCAATCTCCACTGAAATTCCATATAAACCATCTCACAATCTCCTGGGTCTCCTCACAAAACCAGGAACCACCAATGTTTTCAATTCCATCATTGACACCATGGCAAAATCAAAGTACAAAACTTTGTTCACTGTCGATGCACCAATCTATTTGGCGACCCAAAGGGAGTTTTGGAAGAATGCAACCCTTGAAAAGCAAGGAGACATTACAACCACCATACACTCTTCTTTAAAGGGTAAAGCTGTCCAAATCACGCCACAATCCATTTCAGAGGTCTTTCAACTCGATGATCAAGAAGGTAAAATTTCTTTCACTAAAAACGAGTTGCAAACTGACTTCATTGAAAGAGGGTATGAAGCCACAATGATGAAGAAACTTACCTTAGAAAAAGGTTATTTTCCTTCTGAAACCAGGTTTTTATTTCATACCCTCCTACTTTGTGTTTCAAATAAAACCACTTCTTTCAATGAAATCCCTTTAAAGATTCAAAATCTGGGATATGCAATTCTTCAAGAAGAAAATCTTAACTATTCTCGGGAATTTTTTAAAGATTTGGTTAATAATGTTGAAACAAAATCATTCTTACTGTTTCCAAGGTTTTTAAGTTACTATTTTGAAAAGAAATTCAGTAAGAATGATATAGCTGAAATAAACCAAGGTGATTCTACTCAAATAAACAGTTTAACAACTGAAACTTTTTCAAGAATGTTAGCACCTTGCAAAACACAAGCAGAGGTGCCTGAGCAGATTTTAGCAGTTACAACTGCTCCTCAGGTATCTGCTGCTGAGCCCACTGCTCAAGGTGATCAAAGCAGCAGACCAACTGTTTTGAAACCCACACCTACAATCCACAAAAAGAAAACTCAAAAACCCCCCAAACCAATCAAAAGGGCAACTCTGGAGGATGAGATACCAGAGCAAATACCAGTGACAACACAACAGTCACAAGAAACCACTGCTGCTTCTTCCTCACAGTAGTTGGTACAAATATCTCAACCCATAACCAAAACTCCTCCTGCTTCTTCACAAAAAGAACAGGTTGTACAAATAGGGTCTCCACATCATGATGCTCTAGAAACACTTGTTTCTATCATCCACAGCTCAATACCCGGGGCAAATCCACTTTCTACACCACCCTTCACATCCACAATTCCCCCACCAACTAAACTGCTGTTGGATGCAATTGATTTGAACCAGGCATTAACCAGTCCTTCTCACTCACCTATCACTGAGAATATACCTCAACAACTGACTGGGTCTGATGTATCAATCTTTGCTAACCCACCAACACAACCTGAGGAGGTTACACCCCTTGAGTTACAAGTAACTCTTGGTGGTAGTCCAAGTGAAGCAGCCACTACAACTGTTGAACCCACTGGTTTACAGTTGGACAGTGGTTACATTAATAAGACTTCCTTGGAGGCAATTCCTTATATAGCACCTCTTCCAACCACCAGTGGATTTATTTATCCTACTGGCAACATCAAAAGGTTGTCAAGTGTTGAAGGAAGAAGACCCCAGTACCAAGAAAAAGGGGCATCAGTGGTTAATGTTTGGAGTACACTCCTTACATCAACTACTGTTACAACCACTGCTAGTGGGAAATCAGATGATCCCATTAACTTGGGTGATGGTTTAAAGTACCAGAAATTGACGGATCGTATTGAAAAGCTTGATAACACTGTTGCAGAACTCAAAGAAATGCTACAACAGGTGTTACAAGTACAAAAGGTACAATCAACTGCTGTTCCACCTCAAGCACCTGCTCCACAAATAGCACCTGCTACAAATGAGCTCTGGGATTTGTTTCAACCTTTTCTCCATCAACAAGCACAATTAGCAGATCAGCAACATGAAAAACATGTCCAACAGCTGAGAGATGCAATGGAGTCAAGGTTCAAGAACACTCAGGCTGATCTAAAGGCTCTCAAAACTCAGATCCTGCACACCACTGGCACTGCTCCTCCAAAAGTTCGCTTCATTTATCAACTCCCAGAAGATAATGCCAAAAAGGGGGAGAAAATTAAGGAGTGGAAAAAGAAGGGTATAGAGGATGGTCTCTACATTGAACCAGAAAATGCAAACCTGACCAAACAGATCCCTTTGCCAGATGGAAGCAAGAAAATTGATGTGACCACAAATGCACTGGCAGAAGCAATTGCAAGTGTAAAAAGGGATAGAGAGGCCAAAAGGAAAGCCAGGGTGGATTATCCGGATCAGGGTACTTCAGGATCACAAGATGATGAAAATCTTGTTGATGAAAAGAAGAAGCCTACAAGAAGAGTAAGGCTACCCAAATCCATTCCAACCAGACGTTCAAAGTCTGCTCCAAAACCACCACCTAAAACAGTTGTTGTAACTCCTGTTGTATCAACTACAGTCGGTACTTCAGAAGTTTCAACATCTGCTCCCACTTCAACACACACCACTTCAACACACACCAAATCCACTGCCTTACCACCATTACCACTAAAAACAAAATCACCTCCTGCCAAAAAGCAGAAGACAGTAGTTGTTAAAACATCTGCTGTAATGACAACAGTGGTTGGAACACCAGTTGTTTCAACAACTGTTAGTCAATCACAAACCACTGCCACTACATCCACCACCACTGTTCCATCCAAAACATCATCAGCCCCTCCTCAACCAAAGAGGAGAAGGCTAATTCTCAAAGATGATGACACTTCACCACCACAAACATCTTCAAAATCTTCAGCTCTTGTCACAATACCAAAACCTGTTCCTCTCTCTTCAGTTCCAATGTACAAGCCCTTACCTCCTGCAGGTGTTCAATTTCCTCTTGAGCTAGCAGCTGTTAGAGAAGAGATAAAATCTTTTTACTACGAGGATGACCCTGCCAAAAGGAGTTTGCTATCAATAAAAGGATATCCCTGGCCTAAAAATGTTGATGAATATTTGGATATCAAGGCCAAGCAAGCAGAGGATATCTCAAAAAGAAACACACAAGGGAAATCTGATAAAGAAATTTCAAGAACCTATCAATATCTGCTCACCCAGGTCAGATCCCTAGGACAATTTGCAAAAAATGTTAGTCAACAAATTTCAGAAAGAGCAGCTGAAACTTTGAAGAAAGACTACATTGAAAGCATCATGGCTCACAAGAAGTACAAAGGAGAGAAACACATGTACAAAGAGTGGACTGTTCCTGAGCTTGAAAATGAAGCAGCAAGAATTCAAGACATGATAAAAAGGAAAGTCACTCACACTCCTCCTGACTGGGCAAAGTTTAGAAAGAATGTACCTGACAAACAGGTAGAAATGAAAAGAATGAAAGAGGAACTGGTTGCTGCTGAATATGGAAACAAAAGACAAGTTGCTAGATGGAAAGAAGATGTGGTCAGGGCCACCTACAAAAGGTTGGAGGAATTAAGAAAGATCCAAATGTTCCTCAAAGGCCTGACTATCCTGAAGCAGAGGTTTCAAAAAGACCAACAAAGCTGCAAATCAGGAGAGCCACTGCTCCAACTGGTGCTGCCATCTACAAAAGAAGGAGCAAAAACCAGTTGAGTGCTGAAACAATTCAAGACCTATTAGCTGGAGATGCTGTTGTAAAAGCAGGCATGAAAGTAATGATTAAAGAAGATCTTGAATTGGAACAATCTGCAAGTGCTGCTCAGCCAGTGATGAATAGGCCAGCCTCACCAAATACTTCTGCAAATAAACATCTCCCAAGAAACTCACCAGGCTCAAAAATACAAAAGTGGGAAAATGACAAACAGACCTGCGTATTGACTTTGCTCAGGTCCGGTGGAGAAGTGGAGAAAATATCAAGGGAACAAGCTCTTGGCCTGAGTCTTGAAGATTTGCAGGATCTCCTTGATCTTCCACTTAGCAGGGATGATGAAGACACATATGCCCTAGACTTTGAACTACAATTCAAAGGTCAGATAAGGGAACTGCTAATGAGGCAATAAAGATTTCCACAATAATGAAGAGTTTTGGCATTATCTGTTCCAGGGGGAGATTGTTGGGATTGAACCCTATCAGAGGAACAGATAATTAAAGCCAAAACTGGATCAGAGCAGTGGATCCAGAATAAGCAGATGTTTACATACAAATCTCTCCCCTTGAAAGTGGTTTCATATCTGCTGACCTCCTATCTGCTGATCTTACTAAGTGCTGACCTACAACTGCTGCCTTGCATCTACTGCCCAATGTCAAAGACTGATGGAAGACCAAAGCTCTGCTGATTCAATCTACTACCTTGAGTCTAGTACTGCTGATCCGGACAAGCACTGCTGGGTTCACAGCAGTGGAAGGATGCAGCAGCTGTTTAAGAGTCTTTTTATGTAATGAAATGTAATAGCAGTAGTTAGTACATCAGTGTTTGTGTAGATCAGAGGTTAGAGTTTGTTAGGAGGTTAGATGTCACTTTCATGGTGACGTCAGCTAAGATGCTCAGTGGTTTGCAAGTGCCTATAAATAGTTCAGTACTTTGTATTGTTCTATAAGCTCTTTTGCATTATCATCTTCTTTGCACGAACAAACTACTGAGCTCTGGCTGAGGGGGAGTTTGCATTCATTCATCAATCATTGTAATCGTTATTGAAATAAATTCAATCTTCCGATTCATTGTGTAAAGATGTTTGATCAAAGTATTACTCTCGTTTGATTGTATGCAAAGTTTGTTTTCACCATAATTCCGCTGCACACTCATCCATTTTCATCTTAATTACAAACATAAAATACAATCAGAATCAAACTCAGATCCAACATAACCCGTTTGAACCACCGACTCACCACAATTATGGTTACGCAGAGGCTGACCCCTACATGGTAGCGGCAAATTACAACGCCTTTAACCCAGAAGGACCCTATGGCGCTCCTTGGGAAGTAGGGTACCCAACTCGTGGGTACCAGATACCTGCCAGACCGATTATATGGACGCAATCGCAGCCGCCACGATTTTCTCCCCCAGAGCGGGAGGAAATTCTTCATAGACTGGATCAGGTGGAGCGGGACTTTCGCCGCGACCGCCAGGAGAGACAAAGCTTCTTCCAAGGATTGATAAGCTTGATCAAAGGGAAGAGCAAGAAGGACCGCTAAATCCTTCAAATTGTTGTTAAGCCCCTGTGTGGGCTAGTCTTGCTATATAAGCCCCTGGGAGGGTATGCTTGTTTGTTTTGACCCCTGTGTGGGTCTATCTTTCTGTAAACCCCTACGTGGGTATGTTATTTGTGTAAGTCCCTGCGTGGACTATTATGTTATTTGTTTAAGCCCCTGCGTGGGTATGTATGTTATCAAGCCCCTGCGTGGGTATTTGTGTTATTAAGCCCCTACGTGGGTAAGTACTTGTTAAACCCCTGCGTGGGTAAATTGTTGTTGAAAAAGACCCGTTTAGGGCAGCGTGTAATATTATAATAAATTTAATGGAATGGATGTTTTATAAATTTCATGTTTGCCATTATGTGCATATATAAATTATAAATGAAATAAATAAATTAAAAATCATTCCTTTTGAAATAATTTGCCTATGCAATTATTAATTAAGAATCTTAAAGTGTGAAACCTAGCCTTTGGGTCATTATAAGACCGGGCCAAGATGGTAAGACCTGTTCAAAAGATTCAAATCCAAGTTAACATCTGAAAACATGTTAACACTCCTGGCAGACGTGATTCGTTAAAATCACACGTCATTTTTATATGTAAAAGGATTCTTTAGAAGATTCCTAACCCAATTTGATAATCTCTGAATCATGGGTTAAGATCATCAATTAAGATGATCATATTTTTACCATATGTTGGTAATATAATGCCTACGGGCCCTGCTTATTTCCATATGAGCCAAAAGACAGTGGTAGCGATGACTCCCTGTCAAATAAAGGTAATGAACTAGGTTCAAACCTTCATGCGTTGATTCTCTGAAATCATAGCTTATAATTTATAAACGTCCTTGTAACTAGGCCTATTGTGCCAGTATACCTTAATGTTTTGATTCTCTGAAATCATAGATTAAATTAAAAGTGTCCATGTGACTAGGCCTTTTGTGCCACAAATAAAACTGTTAATGTTTTATAATTAGGATAAATTATTATAGAAATCCTAAATAAATATGATTAATAAAATTAACCAAATATGGTCTCTGTACCAAGGTTAATGAATTGCCATAAACGACAATTCCATGATAAACTCCCAAGTAAACTATTGTCCTTGTTTTCTGCAACAGTTCAATTTAAATGGCTAACTCAGACGAGATTAATAGCCATCCCGTGGAGGAGAATGATAACACCCGAATTACTTTGACGGGTGCTGAATTGAAAGCGCTAGTTGATGGCGCAGTTACAAGGGCCTTAGAACGGCAGTACGAAGATTATAGTGGGACTCGGAGTAGGACCCTATCTACGCCGCCCTCAAAGCCCAAAACACACTCTGAGGCTCACAGCAAGCCACCTCCCAAAAATGATGGACCCAAGAAAGATGGTGATGATCGTCAGTCCACCAACCATCAAAGTGTCCCATCTCAGCAGATAGTGCTGAATCAAGAACCCCGTAACAAGGGTTGCTCCTATAAGTACTTCGTGTCTTGTAAACCCAGGGATTTTACTGGGGAAAAGGGAGCCGTCGACTGCATGACGTGGTTAGACGAGATGGACACGGTTGTGGATATCAGCGGATACGCTGGGAGGGATGTGGTTAAGTTTGTGTCGCAGTCCTTTAAGGGTGAAGCTTTAGCATGGTGGAGATCTCTGATTCAAGCCACCGGGAAAATCCCATTGTACAATATGTCATGGGATTAATTTGTTGCCCTTATCAGGGAAAATTACTGCCCTCAGCATGAGGTGGAGAAGATAGAATCTGATTTTCTATCATTGGTGATGACAAACCTTGACTGTCAAGCTTACCTAACGAGCTTCAACACGATGTCCCGGTTGGTTCCATATCTGGTAACCCTGGAGCCAAAAAGAATCGCTCGTTTTATCGATGGTTTAGCCCCGGAAATCAAGGCAAGCGTAAAAGCTTCTAGGCCAGCTACCTTCAGGTCTGTAGCTGACATATCTTTGTCACTTACTCTGGATGCGGTCCGACAAAGATCGCTGAGAAACAAAGAGGCTGAGAAGAGAAAACGTGAAGATGATAATTCACGTGGATCGAACAAGAAACACCATGGGAATGGTGACAACAAGAAGGGATCGGAGTCAAGGAAGGATGGGCATCACTCTGGTGAGAAGCCCAAATGCAAAATTTGCAAGAAACGACACTATGGAAAGTGCAGACTTGAGTCGAACTCACAGACTCAGTCAAAAACCTATGCTTGTGGTATATGCAAGTACACGGATCACAAAACCTTGGATTGCAAGAAGATAAAAGACGCAACGTGCTACCGTTGCAATGAAAAGGGGCACATTAAGACCAACTGCCCGAAATATACCAAGAAGCCTGAAGAGGCCAAGAAGACTAATGCTAGAGTCTTCAGAATGGACGCAAAGGAAACAATTCTAGAAGACAACGTTATTACAGGTACTTTCCTTGTAAATGATGTCTTTGCAAGAGTACTATTTGATTCAGGCGCTGATAAGTCATTTGTAGATCGTAAGTTTTGTGAATTGTTGAAATTACCTGTCAAAACCTTAAATGTGAATTATGAGGTGGAGTTAGCAGATGGTACACTAGAAACCGTCTCAACTGTGTTAGATGGATGTGTTATATCCATTAAGAACCATTCTTTTCCTCTGTCTCTACTTCCATTTAAGTTAGCGGGTTTTGACATAGTTCTGGGTATGGACTGGTTATCTCACAACCAGGCCCAAATCGTCTGCAACAAGAAACATGTGGTAATAAAGACTCTGTCTGGTGAATCACTTACCATTCGGGGAGATACCCAGTATGGGCTGCCTGAGCAAGTGACTATGCTCAAGGCTTCAAAATGTTTAAAGAAGGGTTGTGTCATCTACCTGGTTTGCCACCAGATAGGCAAGTGGAATTCAGGATTGATATCATCCCCGGAGCAGCACCAGTTGCCAGAGCACCCTATAGGTTGGCGCCCACAGAAATGAAGGAATTGGGGACACAACTGGACGAACTGCTAGCTAAAGGTTTCATTAAACCTAGTTCGCCTCCATGGGGAGCGCCAGTCCTATTTGTGAAGAAGAAGGATGGATCGATGCGTCTGTGCATCGACTATCGTGAACTTAATAAGGTCACGATAAATAATAGGTATCCTCTGCCCAAAATCGACGATTTGTTCGATCAATTGCAAGGGGCAAGTTATTTCTCGAAGATTGATTTGAGGTCAGGCTACCATCAGCTGAAGGTCAGAGATGAGGACGTACACAAGACTGCATTTAGGACTCGTTATGGTCATTACGAGTTCCTAGTGATGCCTTTTGGGCTCACTAATGCACCGGCCACGTTCATGGATCTCATGAATCGCGTTTGCAAGCCGTACTTAGATAAATTCGTCATCGTTTTCATCGACGACATTCTCATTTATTCTAAGAATCAAGTTAACCATGAGAAACACCTTCGATGTATTCTCAAGCTTCTGCATCAGGAGAAGCTCTATGCCAAATTCTCCAAGTGTGAATTTTGGCTTCGAGAAGTCCAATTCCTTAGACACGTGGTTAGTGAGCGTGGTATCCAAGTGGATCCCGCTAAGGTTGAAGCAGTTATGAACTGGCAAGAACCAAAGACGCCTACAGAGATTCGTAGCTTCCTGGGATTGACAGGATATTACAGGCGTTTCATCGAAAATTTTTCAAGGATTGCTGCACCCCTAACTTCCTTGACTAAGAAGAAAGTAAAGTTCATTTAGGGCCCTAAGCAGCAAGAGTCCTTTGATATTCTGAAGCAAAAGTTGAGCAACGCCCCAGTACTGACATTGCCAGATGGAATAGAAGAATTCGTAGTTTACTGTGATGCATCTCACACTGGCATGGGGTGTGTGCTTATGCAGAAAGGCAAGGTTATTGCCTATGCTTCAAGACAGTTAAAGGTGCATGAAAAGAATTACACCACCCACGACTTGGAGTTGGGTGCCGTTGTATTCGCACTAAAACTATGGAGGCATTATCTTTATGGGATCAAGTGTGTGATCTATTCTGATCACAAGAGCCTTCAACATCTGTTTAATCAGAAGGAATTAAACATGAGGCAACGCCGTTGGATGGAAACTTTAAACGATTATGATTGTGAAATCAGATACCATCCCGGCAAGGCGAATGTAGTCGCCGATGCCTTGAGTCGAAAGGAGAGGGTGAAACCCATCCGAATCAATGCCAAGCGCATGGAGATAAAGAATAATTTGATTGAAAGGTTGTTAGCTGCACAGAAGGAAGCTGTGTTGGAAGCTAACTATCCTAATGAAAAGCTAGGAGTAACTGAGGAGCAGTTAACTCTTAGCAAGGACGGAATTCTAAGATTAAATGGACGAATATGGGTTCCAATTTATGGAGGGCTTCGAGATGTCATCCTCCAGGAAGCCCATAGTTCCAGATACTCCGTTCATCCTGGAGCTGATAAGATGTACAAGGATCTAAAGGCAAATTACTGGTGGATAGGCTTGAAGAAGTCTGTAGCCACTCATGTAGCTAAATGCTTGACATGTGCGCAAGTCAAGGCCGAGCATCAGAAACCATCAGGTTTGCTACAACAGCCTGAACTTCCTACTTGGAAGTGGGAAATGGTAACTATGGATTTTATTACTAAGTTACCCAAGACAAGGAAAGGAAATGATACAATATGGGTTATAGTTGATAGACTGACTAAGTCAGCACATTTCTTACCCATCAAGGAGACTTATAGCTCCGACATGTTAGCCCAATTATACGTTGATAAGATTGTAGCCTTACATGGCATACCAGTGTCTATTATCTCTGACAGAGATACTAGATACACATCACATTTTTGGAAGAGTTTCCAACAATCTTTGGGCACACGTTTGAATTTTAGTACGGCTTATCATCCTCAGACTGACGGTCATAGTGAGCGTACTATTCAAACGTTGGAAGACATGCTACGTGCATGTGCGATCAATTTGGGTGGTAGTTGGGATAAGAACCTGTCACAACCCCCGATCCCTATCTGTCCCGGGAACGGGCGGACGTGATCACCGACTTCGGTGGTATCAGTTTGTTTAGTCTTGCAGCGGAATTTACATCAGGACCATAGTTAGGAAATGTTTATCAGAGTAAAACCACCATATTTTATAATACTAAACAAATGGGATGAAACCCAAGTTCATAGTACACACGTTTTTATAGGAATAAATCCTATTTTATTTAATAAAAACATCTATTTTATTTTAGGTAACTTTATTGCCACTTTTCCAAGCCTTCAATGCTCTCCAGCTGGCTTTTATTGGCTTCACACTAAGTTACCTGAAACACGTGTTTAAAACATTTTATCAGCAGGAAATACTGGTGAGTGAATCCCAGTTTAATCAAGTTTAATTAAAAAGTCACAGTGAACAGTATTGAGAGCGATCACATTGTTTATGTCTACACAATTACTCCATTTGGTATTATCAATCCTGACTTGTGGGTCATATTACCCATTGCCTAACTCATTGTCCAATGGTAACGCATTGTCATCCCGACTTACTACTCGCAAGTAGTACAAAATTTTGTATACAAAACCCCAACATACCGGCAGTAATTGAATAACTACAAAGACTCAATCACTGCTAATTTTCATAGTAAAACATTTAATGTTTGGTAAAACATTACCAAAAAA